>JAANBC010000118.1:0-77471 GCA_014621405.1 Stylonectria norvegica
AATCCATTTCCACGCTGACATCCATTCTTGTATTAGGGTGTCTATGCTTGGGAGGTGGAGGCAGGTCACGTTGTCTCCGTTGGTGCGCTTCCATCCCTCCGAGACAGTGCGCTCGAAGTCTTCCCGGAGAGCCGCCTGGCGCTTTTGCGCCCTTTGGAGGAATAAGACACCGCGATCAGCTCGGGTTTTCATGTCCGCAAGCCGCTTCATCACAATCTGATCAAGGAAGACTGCCACATCGTGGATGCTGCGAACGCGGTCCGTGGCTTTGCCCCATTCATTTCCATCAGAGTCTTCATTTAGAGGTAGTTGCCGGACTACCTGCACGGCGCGATTATAGAAGTCTTGGAGCAGCTCGTGAATACTGGTCAAAGTATCTCTGTAGGTGGCGAGATGGTTGTATGTCGGTGGGCCGGACGAGCCTTCATCGTCCTCGCCGTTAAGGGGGAGCTTGATGGTCGTGTTTAGGTAATCGAGGACTCGGAGCATCGTTTTATTATTGGTCTGCTCCCCTGCCCAGGTCTCGCATGAGAGAGGAGGTGCTGGAAACAGATTAGTGGCGAGCTTCAAAGCCACCCCGGAAACTTTGACGATGACTTACCGGATTCTTTGGGTGCCCTGTCCCCAAACGTTGTCACCGTACGCGCTCCACGATTCTCCGTCCCCAACGAGGGTTGCGCAGAAATAGGATGCTTGACGATAGTGTCACCAGAGACCCAGTCAGGGCCGTTTTCCATCTGCTGCTTGACTTCCGACTGGTACATGCCTAGAAGCTGCCACGCGGCTCTCTCCTCGGATATCTGAACGTAGTAAGTAGCAAGCCTTTGATGTGTTTTTTCATGCCAGATCTCTAGCTCTGTCCAGGCCAAGTCCCAGTCTCTGATGAGTTGTGAGAGGGGCGGGTCTAGATTGTTGATCTCGTAAGGCTCGGCCGGCCGAGCAGTCGGCTTTGGGTGGGCGTGTCCGGGCTCGTAGCTTGGCAAGCCGTGGACCGTGGATGCAGGTGACAGATAGTCATCGGCGTAAGGATCGAGAGTGGGCAGGCTGTCGTGAGGTGGGAGAAAGTTGTACCTATCGGTTGACCACCGAAACTGGGTGCTGTCACCTTTGGTAAATCGGAACGAGAATGGACCGTGGTCTGCGAGGTACGCCAAGTCTGTCTTCAAGGAGCTCATGATGCGTCGCACATCGTCGAGGAACCAGCTCTCGGGAACAAAAGTCCCAGAGGATGTCGTCTCCCAGGGTTTATAACTTGGTCGAAGAGGAGAGTCGGAGAAGCATTGCGGGGGAACATATAGAGAGGCTTTAAAGGGTCGGCCGAGGTGCGAAAAGCCACTATCGGGACGGAGACCAGGGGCGCCATGCCAGCGCAGCTCTTCCATGCAAGTCTCCCCAAACAGCATGACACGCGAGATGGTCGTCAATTCAGCCTCAATCATGGCGGCCTCGTGAGCCCAGTTGACAGGTTGAAAGGGAATGATAGAAGTTTGGCGAGAACCAAGATGGAAGGAGGGGTAATGTTTGATGAGAAGAATGAGGGCTAGGCCGACGCCAACAACCAGGACGATTGCTATTGAGACGGTGACAATAACCACAAAGAATGACTTGGGGTCTTGGTTGCCATCGTCGGCCATGGTTACGTCCTCGTCCTCAGCCTCATCCTTGGTCGGAGTCTCAGGGAAGAGCTTGACCAGGCCAAGATCCATCATGTATCCATCCACAGGCACGCCAATACACTCGTGTTGCTCCTCTTGACCATGGTCCCGCGACTGTCGTCTGAGAAGTCGGACCCCAACTGCGCCGGTGCCAAATCGTTCGGATGCAATGGGCAACGTTCGGCCGCGCTTTCGACTTCGTTGGCCTTCCTCCTCGTCCTCGTCCTCATCCTCGTCCATGTTCTCCTCGTCACGCTCATTATGTTCTTCGCGTCGACGTTTGCGGGGATTGTTGGGTGGACTGGCTGGAACAACCAGGCGGACAGTTGGGACGGGAGATTCATGGTCATCGTCGTCGCCACTATGGTCAGCTTCATCATTGTTGTCGAAGAAGTAAACCTCGACTAGTCGAGGAGCTTCGTGGGGTCGGAGTTGACAGAAAAGACGAATTGCGGCATGAGCTGGAGCAGGCTCGGGCGAGTCGGGGTCGGAAACCTCTGCATCAGAAGCTACCGCAGAAGCTACCGAAGTCCCAGGCGATGACGTGGTAGGTGACGGTGGTGAGATTGACGCAGGCGATTCTCTCTCTCCCCCCTGCTGGAGCTGGAGTCTTGCCCGCTCGTCTGTCTCGGAACCCTCAAAGAAAACGGCGTGACGCCTCCTTACCCGGCCTTGTCTGGATCGTGTGAATGGCATAGGCCGCCTGCCTTGCGAGGTCTGCGACGCACGGCGCGGCGATGTCACTGGCAGCGGATGCATTCCGGGCCAAGAAAAGTTGAGCGGTGGAGGGCTCTGTGGGAGTCTGTGGAGGACAAAACGTCCTGGGCTTGTGAGACCAGTGTCGGTGACACGAGCCCAAAACGAGGATCTGCCATCACCAGCTTGCATGAGTGATAGGTATTGTCGGGGAGGCTAGGATTTGCGGGAAATGACAGCGAAGAAACGGTAAAGAAAAGTGACATGAAAAGGTGATGAAAAAAAAGAAAGAAAGAAAAGAACATGTCGGATTACGCCAGTAGCTGTTCTTTGTGAGGGGAAACAGGACAATAGGAGGAGATCCTATTGACGTTTTGAACGTCTGTGCCCAAGCCACCGCACCGCAAGGTCGCTACGCTATCCGTACTCATCATGGTGAAGACAGGACCAAAGAACAACCAGCGCAGGAGGAAAAGTTGTCGTTCTGTCGTTGTGTCGTTGTGTGTACTTGTGTAAATGAGAGAAGTTGAGTATGATCGCGATTTGGACAAGTTAATTGACGTTGAGTGACTTCCTTGCGGGGGCAACCCGGTCGGTAATTACAGTGACCACTACCGTTAGGTACTTAGCGTTAGTGGCCCGAAGAGGCGCTCGGCCCACTTAGAATCTTGTATAGTAACATCTGGAGGCACTTAGATCACTAGGGAGCTTAAGTTCCTCTACCTCAAAGGCGCCATGTGTGGCGCAATGAGCCACACTGTTCTGGCATGAGTAGAAGTACGAGTACTTCCGTTCATACACGTGCTGTGCCTGAAGTCTCGATACTCTCACGCTAAGGGGAGCATACCATGGAAGTGACATTTTGTCCCCTGCGGACATGGCGCCCTGTTAGTGCATCATCAGACGTCCCGGGACCCTATCTCCACCACTTCACCATTCCCCGCGTGGTTCCTGGTACCTTACCTTAGTGAATGCTTATTGGGAGTGGACTCAGTGGAGCGATCGATCAATCCATCATCTCGATCATCTCGATGCCTCCATGGATGGACGCCGCCTCACCTTCAGCTACCCTAGAGCAACCGTCATGATGCTTATGTTTGTGGGAAATCATCCAATGTCATGGGATACAGGTGACCTACTTCGGCCGCAAATTGTGCTCCAGCTGCACACCGTGTTAAAACACGCAAGAGTATTTCACCCCATCAGGGAGCAGCGTAAACCGCAAGAAACGACTCGCTAGCACCTCGTGCTCTCAATGACCGAACCTTGAGATTGCACGCTCTCATGAGTAGGGACTCATTAGAGATGTTTTTACCCGCAAGGGCTTCACACCCACAAGAGTTCATCGCTCCCAAGAGCTTGCTGCTCACATGAGCTTGACACTCACCAGAGTGCATTGTTCCCAAGAACTCAGTGCTCGTAAGAGCTTGGTGCCCCCAAGAGCATGGTATTCTCATGAGCTTGATGCTCCCCTGAGCTCTGTACTCTTAAGAGTTTGTACTCTCAACGAGTTCAGTCTCACAAGAGGGCGCTGCTCCCAAGAGCTTCGTACTCACCAGAGTTTAGTCCTCACGAGAGCCGCTTGATCCTCACACGAGGGTATCGCTCGCAAGAGCTCAGTGCTCACGAGAGTAGCTTGGTCCTCATGAGAGGATATCGCTCGCAAGAGCTTAGCGCTCACAAGAGCTCAGCGCTCACAAGAGCAGTTTGATCCTCACACGAGGGTATCGCTCGCAAGAGCTCAATGCTCACGAGAGCAGCTTGGCTCCTCATATGAGAATATCGCTCGCGAAGAGCTCAGCGCTCACAAGAGCAGCTTGATCCTCACAAGAGGGTATTGCTCGCAAGAGCTTAGCGCTCACAAGAGCTCAGCGCTCACAAGAGCAGCTTGATCCTCACACGAGGGTATCGCTCGCAAGAGCTTAGCGCTCACAAGAGCAGCTTGATCCTCACACGAGGGTATCGCTCGCAAGAGCTCAATACTCACGAGAGCAGCTTGGTCCTCACGAAAGGATATCGCTCGCAAGAGCGCGATCTTCGCGAGAGTGTAACGTTAAGGTTGGCAGCGTCGCTGAATTGGAGACTCCTTGCCTCTTCTCCAGACGCGCGAGCTACGCACCCGTCACTTTTCCGCGTCACGATCAATCTACGTCCCTTGAACTTTGGCGCAATTCATCATCGCCAAAGGACTTGTACCGGTGCTTCCAGAAACCCCGGAATGCCCATTCCGTTGCCGCGCCTTTGTTGCGACCATGGCTTTGATGGACCTTGACTACAGCAGTTCTTCTCATGCTCCTTTGGAAGAGTTCGTTGATGCATCAAAGGCAAAGTCGTATGCAGCAACACAAATAATGAACGGTCAGTCACAAAGGAGTCATCTTCCATCATTCGCCATATTGTGCTCTTTCGACATACAAGTCGATATAAATAATCCACCTTTCGCCCAACATGACCCTTCATTCTGTCTTCCATCCATCAAGCCGGCGCAACTGTAATACATCCTTCGCTGAGACCTCACTTGGAAGCTTGTCGCTACTCTTGCTACTATGTGCCGCCATCATCTTGACAAGGTATGCCCCAACCTTCAATCTCCCCCCACCAACATGGCTAATTGAGAGTAGACCTTCTGCGGCGTTACCGCCGACTGGTATCGTGAGCGCCTTAAAAGCCGACAAAGATTCCGACTCTTCATGTGCGAAGCTACTAAGAAAGACATCCAGCGAATGATTGCTGGTCCTCAGCCTACGCCCAAGGACAAGGGAATGGCAAGGCGTTGTGGTCTGCACTTTGGGGGCGATGTCTTGGGACGCATCCTTCTCGGCAAGTTCAAGACCCAGGTTGAGTTTCAGCACAAGTGCCTGCGGAAGTCACATGAACAAGCATCAACAAGGCTCCCGAGCGAAGTCCCGGCCCTCGAGTCCACCTCAAACACCCCGATGCTGTCCGGAAATATCGCTTCTGGCCAGGCCATCAGGGAGAACCCTTCTCCCTCATTCGGGAACAACTACCATTCCCAAACCGCCTTTGCGAGTGCCCCGATTGTGGCTCAAAACACCCATCGGTACCAGGATGTTGGTTTGGATCCAGAGGTTAGAACTACGGGCAGAGAGAATCATGAGGAGACTGAAGCTCTGGCCCTGAACTATTTGTCGCGGCAATTTGGCACAAGCATGAAGATCTGAAGGATTATGCTCTGGGAGGGTGTTTTGGCGTTTGCTTGCATGTTCAAGATATCGAGAAGGTGTTAAAGCACTTCAATTTCGGGTGCATTGGGTGGATACTGTAGGGTCAAGTCAATCCTCTTCATTCATCCTCCCAGAGTGCGTGGACTTCTAATACAAATATTTTAAGAATGGTGCAATACTAAGAATGAACGAATCGATCTGTCGGGGTTCTGAGCAAAGCTTCCTCCAACTTGGTGGTGCACAAGAATCCGGCGATGAGGTCCTCGGGGGTCACACGTGACTGGATCGCACAAGACGAGTTACCTAAGCTCAGACTTCATCACCAACCTTTCAACCTGAACTTATCCGTCATCCATTATCCATCATCACAAGCAACCTTGCCCACCTACTACTGAGATTGCGACCAGTTCTCCAGGCCATTTTCCCAGGCAATCATGACTGGAGCCCCGATAATCCGACTCCAACGCCGTTGAGATGGGCTACCTTGAGATGTTTCACGGTGGTTTCCCGTGGGATATCGCCAAGCGCACAGGGTAAGTCACGCATAGCATTCTTCCAAATTCCATCGCAGGTTTGTATCACCGACTAACGGTACACGTAGTCACTGGCAAGCTCGCACTCAAGAGTTGGCGGCTTCACCTTCAGTGCGTCTGATGTTGTGATCCTCTCCAACGTTTCGCTTTCTTGGCTCTGCCTTGCACTCTGGTGGGCGATGTTTCTTGTGAAGCTTGACGATCCCGACCGATAACCGAAACCCCTCGCCAGTACCATTGCGACTTGTCTACTTGTACAAACCACACGGATCGATATCTCCCCGCCAAGAACCATGCTGCTGCGGCTCCTCAGTTCGAGGAACGAGACCGTTGGCTACGGACATGGCAACCTTCTTCTCTTCCCACTTTCCATGGCAGGTCGCTCAAACCCACGATCAGAAGACGCCGAAGGACGCACACCACAGGCCTCAACAGGCGGATGGACAGCGACAGTGAGTACGTTAATGGTTCATAGTGAATATGTTGGTGTGCTAACAAGTAAAGGCCGTCCTCCGATCCCTTCACAATGGCGCATATTCAAGTCCTTCATCATGCCATCAAGGCCCGGCGGGCTGTTGTCCACCAGCACCACGAACCCACAGCAACATGAGATCTACGAGTCGATTATCCTAGCATCGTTGCGTCTATTCTCGTCAAAGTTTTGGTTCTCGTTGCTTCCATCGAGGAAGTGCGGTCACTACTTGTTCATTTAGATATCTCGATATGGCTAACGGCGGAGTCAGTCGATTCCTTCCATATAGGGCATCCCAGGCCACCCCGGCATCATTCTCATCGAGCCCCCAATGGCATGTTGCCCATCAGTATCTCGACGCTACAGGATTACGAGGTGTACCAATTAATTTTACCTGGTTTCATTGCGCCTATCCCCATCAAAGCTTCGATTGTCGTTGTTTCCATCCTCAGAAGGTTATAGCAAAACACCACCAAGATCCAGACCCTCGCGGAAATGGCTGCGCAATTCGATACTCCTTGCGCGATCCATCGTTCTTTGACCATCGCATAATGAAAGTACTAGACAGCACAGGTACTGTCATCCTGTGATGGTCTTTGTCGCATGGCTCTGGCCCCTCTCCCCATTGACCCTTCATTCACCCATCTTACGACAAAGAGCCGATAGAACAAAGCAGACGGTGTGCAGCATGGCTTCCTCTGGAATTCTCTGGAAAGGTGCAACAAAGGAACAAAGCAAAACTTGTGCAGGAGAATGTCTTCACTCATTATTTGACACCAAAGGTGCCTAGGCAGGTTTCTTTCGACGAGATGCAGCATGGCTTCTTCAATGCACTGGGAGGTGGAATGCAGGAACACTTCTGCAGAGGAGCATCTTTGGTTTATCTGGCGCCTGAAAGAACGCCGTGAATGGCAGCCCGGGATCGCGAAACTTCTACTTATCTGTATCCAGGGCTGTTCTCTTCTTCCATTTCTCCTTTCCGTCAACAGAACTCACTCCGCCATCCTCCTACCGCCAGCGAGGCGTGTGACCAACATTCTCTCGACGACACCACTCACAGCTATCTTGTTCTGACCTCGCCCTTCCGCTCTTGCCTGTCAGCCACGGCGGATGGCTGTAGCTGACGGCCGGCTATATTTCAGCCCTGCCTTTCTTTCACTGTGTCAAGTAGGAACCAAACGCCCCTGCTTGACGCGCTCTTGCTGACAACTCTCCAGCGTTGAATCCGCGTTGCGCTTCCCACTATTCCAGTAAGTGCTCAAGTCTCCGTTGCATGCTCATCGCTAACCATTCTCCCCGAGTTCATGATGGCTTCGTCCAATGACAACCACCCGATCCCAAAGTCTCCCTCCGGGAGCACCTCCCCCATCGCACCGGTCGATTCCCACAACGTCCCGTCGACTGATAAAGCCGCAAGACAAGAGCAGAAGGCGTCAAGAATGCACAGAACCTTAAGGACGATGTGGCCGCAGGGTGTCTGGTGTCCCAAACGCTACGGCCCCTCGACAATATCCGAAAGTATACTTGTTTCGATGCACTCCCTGACTCTTCTCTGGGTTGGTGAGGGGAAAGAACTGATGGACCTGTGGGCGGAAGGCAAGGAGCCCGGGTTGCTTGTGTCCGTTATTCGGGAGAGGATGAGGGAACCGAAGAAGCTTTCCGCCTCTGTTGCCAGGGAAGCTCTTAGGCGAGCCAATGCACTGGTGAGTAACATTCTTTGCGGTCTCATGGCGAATGGAGAGGCTGACGAGCTTTTTGCTCTCAGGTTCAACGACAACTCGCATCATCACCAGTGGCACCGTCGACGACATCAGCTCTCAAAAGCCCCAATAAAGCTGGAACAAACGATGAAACTTGGAGCTCTGTAGAGTCTGTCATGACCGAACAGTTTACCCAGACATCCTTGGACCCCCCAACTCCTTGTCCTCCGCCAAAAGGTCTCAAGCGAAACGCTCAAGATGCATCTTTCCAACCTCCAAAACGGGTGCGAACCCAATATGAAGACGCAGCGACGAACGTGTCATCTGGGGATGGGCGTCCTTGGACATTAAGCCCCCAAACTACAATCCGGGATTTGCGCAGGAATCGAAAGCTTTGCAACTTAAACATCGACCATTGCTTAGCATTACTCGCCCGGTCAGACAATTGGAAATGCTTCAGCTCCGGCTTCCCAGTGCTTTAGATGAGCCCCAGGGAAAGAAGCAATAAGCAAAGGCCTCGTCACCTGGTATTTATTCTTCACTATTTAAATCACTGGACAGTGGCACATTTAGATAAGAAGCACTATACCCTCGACTGCTATAACTCTTTATTAGGTTATCCGATAGATCTCACGGGACTTGAGGAATGGGTCACAAGAGAACTATCAGCCCAATTTTGGAAGGGCTTGACGATCTCTGACAAGGTTCGTGTGTGCTACTCGCGCTCTCTGATCGGGACACTTACTGACGAACTCATTAGCCCTGTCCAACCCAAAACGATGCCATCAATTGTGGGATATTTGTTGTGGTAATTGTTGCTTGTCTCCTCCAGAAAAAGAACATACCAGATCCTGTTGATGTCCACGGCTTCCGAGAATTCTTTGCCAGTAACTTAGAGTCAGGTACGAAAGTCGGAACTCTCAAAATCAGCCAGGTCTTAGGGTCCGCCGCATCATCGAAGAAACCATTGTCAACTTTCTCAACATCCGATGACGAGAAGTCGGCCACGCCCCCGTACAAGTTTACATTTCCCGCGCCGTCAACGCGGGAATCAAATCCTTTCAAATCCACTGGCTCCAACCCTGCAAAGAGAAATCCGGCCAAAGACAACGCCATGGACCGCCCCCCGTGTAACTCAGCGTCGAACTATCCGCAGCAACTTCAGAAGTGGCTCCGGAGCATACCATCTCCCGACACCATCGAGAACAGGATACGTCGTGAGATCCAATCTCAATCGCAAGCCCTCATTGAAGAGCTGCAGAACGAGCATGCCCAGAGAGATGGATCTGCTCCATCGTCACAGCCACATGGCTAACTGGATCGCGTTCTGCACGCCACGTTGTATCCTCAATTGCTTTTCGGCTTCAGTCCCAGAGACTCTTGAGCCACGGATAGTGTCCCAGCTCGGTTCGATCGTCTGACGCACCGATCGATGAGCTGTGACGCACGGATCGATGACCTGCTGCGCACACAGGAACCTTCAGTGTAAGGACATGTCTATGTAGAAAGACCAATTACTACAGGCCTCTTGCTCTATGTCAATGCGGATCATCGGCTCATGGTACTCTCGTTACCAAGGCATTGCCTTTCGGACGGCGGCGGACTTCGAGCAACTTCGGAACTGCCCAGGGACCTAGCAGCTGCCAAATATGCTTCATAGTTCTCCCAAAAAACACATTCCTAGCGTCGTACTAGGGGGATTTGCCTTACCGCAAACAAAGGTTGCGACCCATCAAGCATACATCAAGTGTTTAACTTGCTTTCCCAGTTCAGGTTCTCGACTGAGCTTCGGGCTTACTGTCTAGTCCAAAGGGCAAGTAGATATCGCATCCTTTCTGCTGTTCAAAGGAACTGAATGAGATCAGTCAACTCTATTAGGCGATAAACATGAGAGGCCTGCGTTGATCTGCAGTTGGAAATCGTTGAGCACAACGCAAGAAACCGGGAATCACGTATCACGAATCACGAGTGAGCCCTGGTTCATCTCGTTGAGTGTTTATAGCTGATCAAACCATATCGGTTCACGGAAGTCAATACAGCTGGCCCAAGTCAGAGATTGAGTAGACTTCACAGCCCGAAGGGTTGGGCATAATACCCGAGCCTGGCGCATTATCTGGGACGCTCTCATCGTCTTCAGGTTCGCGGGGAGGTATGGACATCTCCCATTTGATCCAGGTGTATTCCACATCTTGTCAGTACGCTTACACGATGTCCCGCCATATCGTTGTCGACATCTCCAATGTCGGCCATCATGCTTCGGCCATTCACCGGCGGGAGCGATCAGATTCGCCTTATCAAACTCAGTCACCTTGCTGTATCAACACTGGCTCGCTCGTCGGACAAATCGCCATGTTCTACTGTAAGTCGAAAGTACGTCGGATTTGGGCTCGCCTTCTTCACCCCCACGGTTCTTCCTCATCGCCCCCATTCTTCTCCAGATGAACAAGAAGAACTACAAACGCAACCCCCCAACGGGATCCGTGCTGTCCAAGTTCTTGAACATGTCCTTCTACGTCCGCAAACGCGCTTTGCATCTCGACCATTACCAGAACCCAGACTTGGCCAAAGCTGTGATTGCGTTGTTGTATTGTGTGAATTCGCGGGTCTATTATCACCTGTTACTTCACCTCCATGTTTGATCTCGGAATACTCTGCGTAAGTGTCTACCGCAAGGCTCCCTTCTCAATATTTGCCGATTTGCTTACATCTTCCCAGGTCAATTGGCCACGCCTCAACCCCATGGGGTCTTTTGCATTGGCCTATGGGTTCTGTGCTACGAGAAGCAGACCCCTAATAGCTACCGAAGACCGACGATCCCGCGATACAACTCCAAAAACATCTTTGCCTCTGTAGAAAATCACCGAAGCTTCATTTCTCTGCTTCCCCATTGACTTATCTATGTGTTATCTGGTATCACACGACGTCGACTGGTTCCAATCTTCCACCTCGTCAATTCTGGTGGTCGTGGCGTGCTCGTTAGAGCAAGAGAGTGTGTGTCGTCGAGGCTAGAGTGCCACGTTTTACCTCCGTGAACGCTCGTAATCACCCAGTCACCACTTGACGACACCATGCGGAACCTTGACGAAAACCCTGATTCTCCAACATCACGCGGTCTTGTATTGCCCGCTTGCCACTTGGCCGCCCCGCGTCTTGGGCCAACAGCTAGACCGCATCAATCTGACTGGAGGACTGGGACCGAGAGTGCACACTAAGCGTGCGCCTTACATCTGCTCCGCGCACCTCGACATGACATGAGCTATTCAACTCTCTCTACGTCTCGTCATTGGTAGAGTCCATGCACACAGCAGAAGGCCCCTGCCTAGGAAACTCAGCCACAGAACGAGACGAGAGCGCGGCCAAAGAAGCTTGAACAATGGAAGAAAGCTAAGGTCTCTCCGACTTGGACATGCCACGGCTGCTCCCACGACTCGCCCGTCAACGTTACAGCTTCACAGACAACAGTCACCAGGTTCACCTATATCAGAACTTTTGCCATTCGATTGTAGAAATTGCCTTGCCGGCACCAAACTCGGTTGGAATGACTTTTGCATACCGTGGTCGAGATTCCTGGCTCCAAGCAAGGAGTCTTATGGAGTAGAGCAGTCCGGTGCCTGATGTTCATGACTTTCGTACGGCATGATGTTTGATCTCTCCCTGACGCCCGCGAAACTCTTAATTCTCACGCTGATGGATGGCCGAAGAATATGTTCAAGGGATCCAGATACTCAGACCCGTGCGTGGAGAGCTGCCCAAGAACCAACATTTGATCAGTAACAATAAGCAGCCCTCCAACCAGCCTTCGAGATGGAGCTGATCGCCGACCACGCCATTGGGTAAGCCTCCGCAACTTTGGAATCCATGACATGGCCTCTGTAGCAAGTTGGTGAAAATGACGAGAACGCTCTTGAGTGAAGCGTAACGTGAGCCCCTCTTTTCGGATTTTGGTCAAGGAATCGAGACGTATGTACTTCCAAGTCTACTCGGCGGTCTTGGGTATTGCCATTCGGAGTGTTGGCATCGTTTTTCGGCCTCAGTTTGCTACCTGGGTTTCTTTCCACTGCCGCTGGAACCCAATCGAGAAGTCGGGCTCGGGCCTCGAAGTGGAAGGGACGAGTTTCAACGAGTCACGAAGAGTAGAGAGACTCGTGCAGGGCTCGTTGGGGAGAGTCCATATGGTACGGCCTCGACAAAGGTACTTGAGTATCCACGAAGGCACCCGATTCTAACGATGCTTTAGTTCGGAGAGGAGGTTGGAGATGAGTGAGCATGGAACTGAAGCGGGTGTCCCTATAGCTGATGACAGCTGATGCCTCGAGTCCTTGTTGCCTTGTTCGGAGCGTTCCTGTACCTCGACTTGTCACTTTCACTTGTACATGACCCTGGTCTCTGCCTCATGATCCGTTCGCCATCGAGTATTCAACTCGGAAAGAGGTCTCACGTCCTAAGCCGATATTCGCGTTTCCCTTTGTTCTCTTCTTTGTCGTGGTTCTCGTCTTTGCGGAGAATCGAGAGCTACTGTTCTTTCACTGTCATGGCCACCCGCGGCGACTTTCCCGCTAGTGCATTATTATCATCATCCCTCTTGCCAGCTCCCAAGGGCTCGGAAACCCGCTTTACGGCATCAACTCAGACTTCGTCGTAGATCGCGTGTTATTCATCGACAAAGACGAGGTAGGCGGCTGCGGAAGCTGTGAGGGTAGGGTCAGGTCCTGGAGGTACACGGTATGAACCTTGAGCCTGTATAAAGCTTCTTCTCAAGCTTTGCAAGTTCTTTTCCCATCTGTTGACTCTTTGGGCAATTCTAGTCTGACGTCGTGGTTGCGCTGCTGCACCGTAACGTCGCTTTACCTCCATCAGGCTTGCCGGTGCAGTCGCTTTTCATGGCCGCAAGCCCAAAAGGCCGGCCAAGCATCCCGCCCATCGCTTTATACTCTCTTCTGCGCATGCAGACTCTCAACACCAGTTTTCCACGTCGCTGTTGATAAGATGGTCGCTGTGCTGAAGACCGCTGCTTTCAAGAAGGCCGACAAAGCTGCTGCAGCTAAGAACGCCGCTTCTGGGACGCCCGCCGAGGATGGGGACGATATCAACGCACACTCAATTCAATTTCAGACTCGGCCTCATCGGATTCGTTACCGAGTAGGAAATCCTCTATTTCAATGTCAGGTCCTCCGGGAAACTGATCCAAGATTGAACAGACAGTTCTCAGTTCTCTTCAGCACGCGATTCACCATTCGAGTTCGGCGCTGAGCTTGCTTCAAACGACTTCGTTATTGTCTTGGTTTGTCCTTCATTACGCATCCTACCACTTGACTATGACGCTCTCGCCCTCAGGCTTACTGACTTCCGTTACACTCCCATGACCAAGGCCGTTGACGCCGTGGACATTCCCCAGATGTATCCTTTTACAATGAGGCCAGCGAGACCAGAGAGGCGTGGACGAGGCTCTTGGTAAGTCCACCCACCGGCGTTTTGATGCGGCAGTCTACTTACGATATGCGCAGCAGCTTTCACTTCCTTCGAATCGAAATACCTCCCTTGGGCCCCCGAGAACCCCCGATAGCTATACTGTAGCCCGACTAGCACAAGAACTTCGAATACGCAATCCAGAGTCTAAATGGAAGAAGACTGGATGGTTTGACGGGGACTCGAACGAAGGTCTTGCTTTTCCGCTCGGGATCCTACGAATCTGTGACGATAGCTGGCGCCGCCTCGTCCAACAAGGAACCGATAGACAGCCGGCTAGGACAAGGCCTTGGAACATGCGTCACTGACGTTGAGCGGGGACTTAACGAAGACTCGGGTAAAGGCCTCCCCGCGGTCCCCTCTCTTCTCTGGACGAGAGTTGCGACTGCATTGGGTTGTCCATACTCATCCAAACGTTTGCGTGGAGAAGACAACCTGCACGTTGCAGAGCAAGAAGATTGAGAAGGGGTCAGCAACTTGGAGCAGCAAACGTGCAGTTTGTTTGAGTGGTGGTCACGGCCCTCGTTTGTGCGTGCAATAACATGTAATGCTAAGCGGCCTTTCGTCGAGTTCAACAACAAGGTGCACTTACAACCCGTGGCTGTCTGGGCTCCTCCGATATGAGACTCACTTGAGCTCCCGAGCATACTGCTTGCCTTTCCTCATCTCCATATGAATGGTATCGTTTGTCCTCCTCGCAAGTGACCCCTCCATCCCCGACGGCAAGTTCATGGAGCGCCTCAGCACCATCAGGAAACAGGACGTTACTCTGCTTGTAGCCCCCACTGATTCATGTCTTCCAAGACTGATCAATGGCGCTTGCTAGCAGCACGTCCTGTTGCGGGTCTTGGACGTCGGCGAGGTTTGGGGAATCGTGCCCTTGACTTGCAACGGTTCCGAGGAGGTAAGCAACAGGTGCGACGACATGTGGCGCGAGAGCCAGCCTATATTTGTGTTGGACGCCTACGAGATGGGCCTTCTCCGCAGCACCACTGGCCTACCTCAAATCATCGGGTCTTCCATGAGACGCAGGGCTTCTGCACCTCTATCCTCCGAGACCCCCTTGCCTAGGCGATCACAATTCTCGCGCCGTCAAAGGCAACATGGCTGAATTGACAAAGGGGTCGAGATTCTCGATTGTCACCTTGCACTCGACGTCATCTCGAGACTGGCGGATAGTCCAGGGACCCTGCTCCTCCTACTGTCGCTGCTCGATATTTGAGGATTTCCGACATCAGGTTGGTTGTCAATGTTCCATCAAGTCCCCTTCACTGTCTTAGTTATGTGGCCTAACCGGCGTGGCGCCGGCAAGTTGCAACTGTCTCAAAGACTACCAAGTGCAGTTGGATGGATTGATGATTGATGGATTGATACGCGCTCTAGGGTGTGCTGCGGAGTACCGTGAAAAGATCTGAGAAATGACAGATGGAGTAGTTAATACAGGTCTCCGAGTATGGATGTTTTTGACGTGATCCCTCGAGTCGAATTCAGCAATTGCTTCGCTTTCGATGGCGTTAAGTTCGAGAGTGTCGAGTTCGAGAGCGTCACGTTTGACAGAGCATGCAATTGTCCCATTCAGAGAATCTTCATGTCATTCCCAACTAGCCCATCAAAGGCGAGGACGTTTCTATCGCCAAGTCTCGATTATTGCAAGACTCTGGCCTCTATCCGTGCCCCTGTGCTTGCTAAGCATGCTTGTTAGCAACATGCAAGAGGATGAAAGAGGATACCGGGGCATACTTTGGTACAAGATCGGCCGATCAACAGGTTTACTCTCCTACATCGAAGACTGCTCCCCAGCCCGCATGCCTCTGCTACCCACAGATGTAGATTATTTGAACCATTGTAGGGTGAGGTGTGGCTTCGTAATGTAGGCGAGCCCGGACACCCACGTACGGACACTCAACACCGAGGCGATAGCAGTATGCTAATGGTTTTGCCAGCCGAAGCTGACCACCACTACAAAGCATATTGAAGTCGAGGAGACCGAATGTTCGACAGAGGTCCGTCGGTTGTGAGGCTCGGACATTAGCAACTCGTCGTGCTGTTCCTACCGCGTCACTGGACTTTGATGAGCGACGATGATGGGGGAGCCGTGTCGATTGTGTAGAGGCAGAAGATGGCGGGAACAGGCGATGCAGCTGCCGCCGTTAGCGGCACGGTGGAGGGCTTAGTTTCACCGGTTACTGGAGCAGCTCATGCTGTTGACAGTTGCGTACCTGCCTAGCAAGAACGCCATTCTTCTATCGAGGTCGACAAGGATGACCATGCTCCCATGATTATCGAGACATGTCTGGAGTGGAGGTAAAGGTAAAAGGCAGCTCATCAGCTTTACGGCGAGGGTGGTAATCGAAGTTCCAAGAGAAGGAGGTAGCTAGCCATGGAGAACTGAGATCTAGGATCTGACTCGACGATGGCATTCGAGACGCTGCGGTCAAAGGACAGCCAGTGTCAGGCCGGAGAAGCCTTCGGAAAAGGAAGAGGCTGGGGACTGTGGGATGACAAGATGACAATCATCCCGGAGTCATGAACCTGCGGAGCGCGACGTCTGATATGCAGCTTAACTGGTGTGCCGTGCAAGTATCGACCTTGGGACAGGTACCAGTGCATGAAGGATACTTGACGTTGGCCCTGGGAGCCTGGCTGCTAGGTATTATGCACGGGTTAAATGAGTTTGGTGAGTGGCGGGAGGTGGGAAATGAGGGATGTGTTGGTGGTCGACGGCCGTGACGGCCAAACGGCTAGGTTTGTGGCTGCGAAACCTCGTATTCAAGTTGCTTTGTATGAAGCCACTTCTTGGCAGTCGAGTCAGCTGAGGCGTGCACTGAGAAGCTGAGCCGGCGCTTATGGTATGGTCCGATTGGAGTGACGAAGCGCAATGAGCTGGCTCGGTTTCAGCCACAGAGTAGTTGCTCGTATCCTTCACTCGGTATCGTTAGCACACTCAAGCTGGAGTAGGCGAGATTGTTACAACTTACTCCTACGGAGTACCGGGATTTGAGCTTCCCAAGCCACCCATTCTGCAGCCCCAACACTAGCACAAATGGAACCAACCATGATTTGGGTGCGTCCTTGAATATGCTTAACCGTGAAAGCCAAGATTATGAGCTCCGGGGCTCGTTCTCCATTGGAATCCCAATTGGGAGTACTGTTCTCGGAGAGTGGCTATGCCACTCTCTCATCCACCGAGTATTTTTTGTAGAGCCCTGTTCGTCAAGCAGGCCGTCCCCTCAACGAGCTCAAGATAACGTACAGCTCTGGTACTATCGCAGTCGAGGGAAGAATGCGTATGCAGAAATAGAGTGTCATCATAGCTTTGCCGCGGCAACAAGCCAGGAAAACTGGCGAGACGATGGACTATGCGGCATGGGGCTGTGGAATTTCCGAAGCGCGTAATTTTTGCTCTCAGGCAGGCAAAACTAAGCCCATGGCGAGCAAGCACAGGTCTGAGCTTGCCGTAAAGGCCGCACTGACTGCGAAGGGACAGCTTCGACTTTCGGGAAGAAATCTGTGTTATTGATGCGAATAACGTCTTCGGTTCCGTTGATAGCGGGAAGTCTGGCCTTCCCTGACTCTCGTTGCGTGGGCAAGTAATTGCTTAATGCTGAGCTGTGGTTTACGAGGACAGAACGTAAAGGGCTGGCCGGTAGTCGGATCAACGCAGTGTTCAATACAGTCCGGAGCAGCGCCAGGTATCAGCTAACTTGTCGAGAGGGTTCTGACCTCTCCATGGGCCAGACGGGTGGCCGGTGAGGAGACTTCGACGATGCAGGTTGACGAACTCTGCGATTGTCTAGTTGATTCAAACCTCCCAACGTTGATCGCCGGTATCGACTTGGAGCATGAACGCAATTGAAGCCCATGGTAGTGACAAAGCAGGGACGAGTGGAAGAGTCAAGATGTTTCGGTTCTCACTGAAGTTGAAGAAAGGGACTTTGCTCAATGATTCACGAGGTTGAGAGACCCCATAAAGATCGTCTTGTCAATTGCTCCGGCGGGCTCCGTTTGCGAATCATCTGAATATCGGATGCTCCTGAGCCTGATCCTATCTTCCCTCTCCTCTTCCTTCCTGTCATCATCTCGACTTCTGTTCGTCCAGTCCATACTTGACAGGCCGGGGCTTTGTCTCGCACAGTTCCGTGATGACTTGGTTGTAGTGAATAGCGGGAACGTTTATCACTACATTTGCACTGACTCGTTTTGGGGCCGAGGCCGCGACCCATAAGGCATCTGCGAAACCACGTGGAAATGGATGGAGCTGATTATTGTTTTGCGCTTTGCTAGATGGTAAGGGTAGCCATCTATCCGTTAACGAGTCTCGTCTCGTCATCACCCTGGCTGAAAAGAGGGGAGATCAAGAACAGTTGAGCGAGACATCTATTCAAGGCGGTCAAGAGTCTTTCAAGCATGATTTTATCAGCATGATCCAATGCAAAATTCAAGTCGGCACTTACAGATTGAACTTGCTATCAGACGATATGCAGTTCTTTGGCTTCGAGTTGGGAAATGGATGAGACTTGGCTGGAGGGTTTCTCCTCAACCAAAAGTTCGAATCGAATGACAAACTCCAAGCAGTACAACTTGACCGGGTTGAGGGAGGCGGCCGTCGACTCACCGGTGGCTGTCAAAAATGGGGAAGGCCAAGGTCCAGCAACCCCGGCCATCACTGCTGGTCTTGTCCATGAGGTCCTTGGATCGAGTCAGTCAAGCGTAAGGCATCTCAGGCTGCGATGTAACCCGGTTGACACCTTGGCCTGTCAACGAAGAAGTAGACACTGGGCGATGAGTGCTCCATTGCGACGCAATGTCGTGATGTTGATAAGCCCCTGGAGGGATGAATCATTGATAGACATATTTCGTCGTGTTCAAAAAGATTTCATCGGTTGATCGAAGAGGTGTTGCCAGTGCTTGTAGGCAAGTCAATTGACTGTCCACGATGTCAAAGAAGTTGCGAGACTGGCGCCACCTCAAACTTCTTTCGCTTCACCATCCCTCATCGAGCTCGCTCTGATCTCTTGGGTTTCCCGCATCGAGCGCTACAGCTTCGTCGTGTAGCTGTATCTTGATCTGGTCGGCATATGAGTTCCCCGTTGCTGCGACGTGGACAGGGCTTGGGGGTCTGGCGGGAAAGTAGAGCGACCGCGAAGACGATTGCGAAGTTACCACAGCTGGTTCCATCTTAGTTCTGCGCATGTTCCGACTTTTTCCACTCTGCTCTTACAATGGCCTGTGGTTTGCAGAATGGTGACGAACGGTTGCCAGAGGTTCAACTGCAATACCGGGGCTGGTCTCCTTGGCCGAGTCCGGCTGATTCGACCACGCCTCCAGGAATCCTCGGATGGATGAGAGTCCATCCCAGCTCTCAATTGAGTCGTAGAGTTTCGACTCTGAAGTGTCCCGATCCCAAGACATCGTCACTCAGTGGGCGTTGGAGGCGCTGGGCACCAACGCAAAGTGCTTCTTGTCGAGATTATGGAGGTCTTAGTACAGACTCGCATTTGAAGAGACAGCGATGTCTGGGCAGCCAGCGACAAAGAGGTATCGGGCTGTTTCGAATGGCTTATTAACTTCGAGGCAAGTGTCGATTTCTCTGCTCCTCAGCCGGTTCCCCCGAGATTATTCAGGGTTGCTTTTAAAGTACTCGGTGTACTTCAAGCGGGATCATGCTTGTGCTGGAAACTCCATATCTGCTTGAGTCGGAATATTTCCCTTCCCCCCCCACGTTGTCCGCCTTCGACCGCTACGGTTCTTTCTCACTCGGGTCGAAGTGTACCTTGAATGGGTGTCTATGACTCGACTTCCGGACGTGTTCCCGCGCTTTTGGGCGATTCTCTGAACCAGTTGCTGTTTCGTCCGGCCCGCCAAACATCTCTCGTACAAGATACTGTCCTTGTTCCACAGCGCCTTGAAATTCGACTCGTGAGTGATGCGCTGGTTAGGATTGCGTGATGGCGTTGCTGTTATTGGATTTTGTTGATGCTGGGTTCGGGTCAGTTCCGAGGCAGAATGTCCCGCCGAGCCTCAACACCGCGGAGCCAGGTCTGTTTCAACGCCACAAACTTCCGTTTATTCCCACTAGCTGGTCGGACGGTTTCTCTTCGAGGGGTTTGTGGTTGGGATCCATCAACACTGGAACTGCAGGCTGGCCGGACTGGTGGCTGTTCCGTCGTCTCGAGGTGCTGTAGTTTACGGTCGAGAGTGTTGGGATTCTTGTGCCACCCATCTGGACAAGTCGAGATGTCGCCTACGCCATGCCCCCACCATGATTTGGCGTGCTGGGGTGCTGGAGTGGCAGTTTTTGCATCGAAGACCCTGTTGGCTTTGTTGTGAAGCAGCCTTGACAGCCGGTCCCGAGTATACAGATTCTGGTACGGGAGTCGTGATGGGGACGTATGACGAGTGTCAGATAGAGCATTACTGATTTGTATCGCCGTTCGTCATCGCTAGCACCATTTCATCCAGATGGCTGACTATTGTGGTCGGTGTCGGAGTTGCCTTTTGTACAAGCTGAAAGGATGAGAGATGTCGTGGCAAGATGGACATACGGAAGATGCTCGGCTGGCTCGACTCTAGGAATCTCCCAGGTATACCATGCCATGAAGGCTCCTCGACAGGTACGGAATGAGAATTGACAGTCTCATCTCTCGATCGAAGGACTCTCTTTGAGGATTGGTGAGGGGGTTCTATACAAAGACACTTGCGTTAGCGGGCACAGATTACAACATGACGGAGAAGCGCGCAGGTTGGGGGAGTCGATGTAGCATTGATGGAATGTATGGAATGTCTTCTGAGCTGTTGGTGCCCGCGTTTTCGCCGGACTCTTGACAATCTCCCGGAGGCTGAACTGTGTATATGGTGGTTTGGGCATTTTGTTCGAGACGCTGAGCAAGGGGTGTGTACTTGTGGGTTGCCCGTCGTGCAGGGCGTGGTAATGATGTCGTTGTGGTTGAAGTTATTGTTGATGATGTGTGTGGAGTTTGCAAGGATGAAAACACGCCGTTGCAAAATAAAGAATTTGGTGGGGTGGAAATGCCCCCACGTGGGGTTAGTTCGAGACCCCCTCTTCTCTAGTGCAGCAAAACAATCATGCCCCTACACAGGATCCCGAAATATCAATCAGTAGAAGCCATGTCTAAAGACCAATGCCACAACATTGACAAGGTCTCGCAGTTTCTGTGCATTCACCGGCTATCCGTCCCACGGTACTCTTCGCATTCCGCATCAAGGTCCGATGTTTCTACCGTCGAAGGGTTTCAAGATACATCCCTGCCTCTACGGTCGTACCCAGGCCCAATTTCACTGTCGGGGGGATAAATCTGTCACGGCTCTGTCAACCTTCGCATCATCCTGCTCAAATACAGATGCGGACTCTCGTCGAGGCAAGGATATCGCGGCGGTCAGATATGCAAGTCGGAATACGCTCTAAAATCGAAAATCACCGGCTTATTCGGGCGCAAGGCGTCTTATGGCAAGCGGATATAGGGTACGCGGGAGGACCGGTGTCAGAGCTTGCACTGGACACTGCTTAATGATCCGTGGTCCCGCAAGTTTCGAGTAAACCGCCGTGCTAGATGAGGCAAGGCGTCCCTCGCATTTGTGAGATGATATATTACGTCCATCGTGTGTACGATTAGATGGGAAGCGTAGGCTCCATTGTGTGTGCCACTGTCGACTGTCGTCTGCACGTACTTGATGTGGCCCCTTTCCCTGCTACCGATCATCAGCGCATCAGCAGTTACGATATATTCTGCGGAACTGTTCAAAGTGATGTCGAATCAAACGGGCCATGAGATCTCTCCGTCCATTTACTCCTCATAGAGAAACTTGCCCCGACGTGTCAGACATCAGGGCCTCAACCAACCGCGACCTAACAAGTTCCATCGGCGCGGTACCAATCGTTGAGGGAATGCTGTCGATACCCTTGTCGAGCCGATTTCACTGATCGTCTTTACGAATTTGCAAGGATAAACAGGCCGGGAAATGTAGTGCTAGGGGTGATCAAGAAACCACCGCCGCTTACTGAAGCGCTTGCCTTGCCGTCGAGGCAAACGATGGATTCAACACTCGACGAGTGTCTTAGTTGAACATCTCTCAACCTGAATCGGAGGTCCCCGACCTGGAAATCGACTCTTCCAAACCGCAACCGTTCCAAGGCTATAGCAATGTCTGTAATGTATGATCGCAAGCAAGATTTGCCGTCTGTCTGTAATTCTTTCTGCGATATCGGGGAGCTTGTCAGTTTACAGATCTGAACTGCCAGCCGCCATCGCGCCTTGCGTTTACACCTAGCTTCATGCAGAACGAGGGTTTGGTATCCGAATTTGTGAGGTGTGTGAGAATCTGCGCCGTAATTGGCCCTTCCCAGTGAGGTGTATGATGTGAGTTTTCCTTGGTAAGTCTTGGTGAATAGATTTGGCAGCGGGAAGGGACCGAAGATATTGATGGCCCAAATCTCCACCTGTCCCCTGAAAACTCTGTCATAGGTCTCTTTACTAAAATAAAAAGCTTCTTCTGGAAAGACGATATTATTTTTCATCTGATCTTTTATTCTTTGTTGTATTTTACTCCGTCTTCTTATATCTTCAGGGGGCTCTCAGATATACTATTAGATCCGGATGGTTAACTTAACCTGGCCCCTGAAAAGAATATTAAAGGTCTTTCTACTAAAATCGAAATGCGCTATATAAAAGTTAACATTTTTTTAAACTAGTATTATCATATTATAATCTAATTAATTGCATTGCTGGGTGTTTTCAGGGGGGCGCAAAGATGTACTATTAACCTATAGTATAAACTCAAGTCTGCTCTCTGAAAACACTAATACAAGTACTTTTCCTAGAGTTTGAATAGCTATTCTAAAAGATAGTATTGACAAGTATTAGATTTACTAAGCTAAAATCTATATAATTGCGTCATTACATATTTTCAGGAGGCGCCTAGATATAACACTTACCCCGCGAGGTTAACTTGACTCTGGCCCCTGAAAACATTAGTATCGGTCCTTTTACTAGGATTTAAATAGTTTTTCCGAGATATCGTGCCAATTTGCATTGAATATATTGAGTTATGACGTACTTGATTCCGTTGATGAATGTCTTCAGGAGGCGCCTAGATACAACACTTACCCCACGGGATTAACTTGACTCTGGCCCCGAAAATACTAGTATCGGTCTTTTTACTTAAATCTAAATAGTTTCCCTGAAATATCGTCTCAACTTTCATTAGAGATATTGAGTTGTCACGTACTTGGTTGCGTTGCTGAATGTTTTCAGGAGGCGCCTAGGTACATGTACACCTCTGACCCACGAGATTGACTTAAGTCCGGCTCCTGAAAACCTTGACATAAGTCTTTTACTGAAATCAAACTCTTTTTTCCGAAAGACGAGATCATGCTCGACATGATCCCGCTTTTTTAATTCCACTCCATCACGTTGTTGGAAGTTTTCAGGGGACTCATAGATACGTCACTGATCAAGAAGGTTGACTCGAGCCTGGTCCCGCCTGCATTGAGCAGTCACTGCAGTGGGTGAAATTACAGCCTATACTCAAGAAGACCGGCGTTGGAGTTTTGGTGCCAGTTTCAATCCCAGCCCAAGAACAATTGATGAAGCTTGGCAGTCCTCCCTTTACTATTTCTCCACAAGACTGTTTCGTTGATCATCACTGATCTAGACCTTGCAGTGCCCAGTTGCTTGATATGGACCAACATGCCCGCCATTTGTGGCTCATCGAATGATTTCTTGCGTGTTTCTCATTCACTCCCGTTCAACCAAGAGTTGTAATTGGCCACAAATTTCATGGTCGTGGCTCGTCTTTGGTGTTGAGTGGTGGGTGCCTAAGGCACCTATCACCACTGCCCAGACCAGCCGCACTTAGCACTACACACCTTGTGTGCCCTTAGCCTAGCCTTGAATACACACACACCTTTCCTCACACTGCCGTGCTCACCTCCATACTCATTTATCATCGCACACTACGCCCACGGGATACCGACAGAGATGGAGGTTTGTTGTCGAGCGGTCCGCCAGCGACACAGCCAGCCACGCACATAGTTGAGTCCTTTCTCGACGTACCGCGCTCTCTCAAGCTGAACTGAACAGAGCTGCGGCCAAGACTTTGGCCAGAGAGGCGTAGGCAGACTCGCGCATGCCTTAAAATGATCTGAAACCTCGTTTTTCTGTGTTGATCCAGACCTCCAGTTGTATGGCTTGATGGTCTGGCGAGGCGATGCCGTTTCCGCCCTGACGTCAGCGACGTTACACGGTTGCTCGGTTGCTCCAAGCGAAAGGTCCCGCAAGCTGAACACAAACACTCCTCCACACTCAAAGTCAGCTGCGCGTCGATCCGGTCCATCCCTCCTCTAGTTGCAGGCCCCAGGCTAAATGGCAGAGTACCGGTACCTCTAGCCCAAGTCCCGACCACACCATCTACTCCGCATTGTCCATCTCCCTTGTGGATAAGATGCCGCGAAGGCCCAAACGAGTTAAACGAGTGGATCGAGTGGATGGGGAGGATCCCGATCCTGCTACGCCGACCCCTACGCCGACCCCTACCTTGAGACACGCACCGAGCGCGCCTTCGACGGGACTAGTGCTGGCTCGCCTGAACTCAGACAAAAAAGGTGCTACAGTACTTGCCCATCTCCCCCCAGTCCTAACATCCCTAACAAGTGTGGCACAGAATCGCCTGCAAGAAGAACCGACCAGGCCGACGTACGATCTGACCCCAATCCTGCCAACGACCAAGCCGCGTCTCCTCGAAGCACAAGCAGAGACAGCAGAAAGCCCGAGATCGGCCAATTCGATAGCTGCACAAACGGGGATGTGACGAAATCTTTGGGGGACGATGATAGAAAGGCTATCAGCACCTTTAACTCCTTCTTCGACGGTATTTCCGACAAGGAGCGGTTCACGCTCTGTGAAGGTACGCGGGATAGGTTCCTGCAAGGGGAGCACAGAGTGCCAATAATGCTGGCCTCGCATGAAGTCATGTACGCTCGATGTACGCTCTACAAGCAAACCTATCAACAATCGCGTGTGAGTCGTTACCAAGTGGGTAGTGAGAGGTGCCTGTATCTGACATGGGTTGGGCGGAAGGAAGACACTGTAGACCTTGAATTGTGGTGGCGCTTCATCGGAACCATCGAGGAAGCCGCGAGCCATTGGCGAAGCTGTCTTCAAGAAGTCGCTTCGGGAGCCCTCATCTCCATGTCAAGCCATTCGCAACCCCTCGTGGCAAACCCGGGCCCACAGGTTGGCCATACTCTAGGACCCCAACTTGACGCTGAGGGAGATGTAGTCTATCTTGACAAATGTCTCAAAGATCTGCAAGACTTTCAACGACCCCAACTTGACGTGGAGGGAGATGGAGTCTATCTGGACAAATGTCGCAAAGATCTGCAAGACTTGCAACAGATCTTTAACAAGAAAACCTGGGCGCACCAGATTGCAGTGTCTGTCGAGCGATGCTTGTCAACTGGCCGGACACCGACTGTCAGTGGGACGCCTAGAGAAATTGATCTGCACATGGTCACTTCCGAAGAAGCCCGTGAGATGGTCGCGACGGGCAACATTCAAGTTCCTCTCGTGACCTTTGACCTACCAGCATACCCGTGGGGACCTGAATCTCGCCCCATCGTACAGTTCCTCGACATGCTGACGGGAGACGAGGGCGAAATATCCGTTCAGCAGCCTGGATTGCCTGATTCTGGTGCGTCTTGTGCATCGATGAAACTTGCCACCGTCATCAAGATTTTCAAGGACCAAGATGCCATTGCCGCTTCACCGATCAATATCTTGGATCTATACAACCCCCTCAACTGCGGCCGACCATCTTTTTTGAAGAATCCAAACTGCTTCATGCTTTGCGAAATCCAGCAGTGTGTGTTGGGCAAGCGAAATGACACTGACCGAGTCAGCGCTGAGAGAGCCGTTGCTCCTGTCAAGATGTATCGAATCTGGAAGCAGATGGAGCACTGGGCGCTGTTATCGCAAGGTGGTAATAATACAGCTGCACACTCTGACAGTAAGGGCATGGCTACCTGGATTACAGCTCAAGAGGCCGGTTTTGGCTTTGGCTGGTGGTCTCAACCTACTCTACCAAAGTTTGAGTCTTGGGGGAGCGATCCTGATAGTTGTGATGGAGGTCAATGGAGGTATGTATTTCTCAGACCTGGTCAGACAGTCTTTTTCCCGTCTGGCACTATACACTTCGTCTTTCGGGCGAGAGACCGTCAGACCTTGGCAATCGGAGGTCATGTCCTACAATGGTCAAACGCCAGCCACTGGCTCGACATTGTGGAACTCCAGATCAAGAACCCGTCATCCACCAACGAAGCCGTTGATGGGGTATTACTCGAGATGCTCAAGGCGGTCCGACGGCTGGTGATGGAGAAAAAGGCACGCGGAACGTTGGAGCTTATTGGCGGCTTGGAAAAGGCCGACGAGATTCTGAAGAGAGCACAGGTCAGTCATCGCAGCACGTTTCACTTTGAAGTCTGGACTAACGCGGGTTGAAATCTTAGGAGGTGGAAAAGGTAGTCGCGAATGAGTTGGATAGACAGATGAAGGAAACCGGGCAGAATAGCGAAGACGATACAAGTGACGATGCGAGCGATTGTGTAGATGACGGCGCAAAGGAAGACGATGGGAGTGAATACAAGGAGTGACTGGTTTTTTTTTTGGATTGTGTGGCAAGGAATTAGGATAGAAAAACTCTGCCAAGAGGAAACAAGCATCTACACTAATGGTTAAAATCAACGTTTATTGTTTGTCCCTCGTCTGGCTGTCAGCATTGTAAAAGGGCCAAACCTCTGCATCACAACCTTGCCTAGTGTAACGACGATTCCACGTCAAGTGCGAAGACAGGAAGGGTAATAGCAGCCTCTATCACCGTGTGTCATCAGGCACTTGACAGTCCATAGACCGATGCGCCCGATGTGCGACTTGGTCATACGACCTGACACCTGTGGACATCGTGTTGTTCAAGGTCATACAGCACTGCATTAATTGGCTAATGCAACTCAATTACGCGAGGCACGAAAGAGTGCTTCGAGAATCTGCCAAACACGAGGGACAAGATGCAGCCAAGGATGCATGTACCTGTACAAATACCGAACCAAGCCTCTCAGGGATAAGGGGCGTGAGTTTAGACAGGCGCATTCCTCTAGGCTCTACCTAGTGGCTGATCCTTGTCCCTGACCCTTGGCCCTGCAGGATTGATGGATGAACCCCCCGGAGGCTGAGGCGAGGGACTCACGGGCTCCAAATAAGGCTTAAATAGACGTCGACCCCCGGAACCAAGTCCCAAGTCCCAAGTCCTACCGCTATTTCCATCAACATGTTCGACTTCACCATCCATCTTCGACTCCAACATCCATCTTCCGCAAGTCTGCACCATGTTCTGCCTACAACACCATGACGACCGGTCATCGCATCCTCGCCGCCGACGGCTCGAGGCATCTGGCTTCCACGATCTCGGATTGGGTTCCACAAGGGAGACAATGAATGCACGTCGAGTCGAGTCATCCATTCTTGTGAGAGAATATCGACGAGATCTTTCGACGGACAGGTCAAGAACTTGGTCACTGCCGTCAATCAGTACAACACGAGAGTAGCTTTCCACACCACTCTTACAGGCGACATACCTGTTCCGTGCTGCTACCTGCTCAGCAGCCCCTCATATCTCAAGTCGTCACTGGCCCCCTCGGTCAGACGACCAGAAACACTTGCCTCAAATGATAGTCCATCTGATTCACTGGCTTTCAATCAGTTGAGCGAGCTCATGGCAGAGGCGCAGAGTTTCCGGGGACCCGTACAGGCCTCTCGGGCATGTGCGCGAAATCAAGGAGTAATGGAAGGTGGAGAGCCGTCTTGTTTGATTGAGAATTGGTTGCTGGAGAGGACAAGGCAATGAATGCTGAGGCTGTAAGGCAGCAAGGCTGCTGACGATGCCGAGTCACGTGTGTGCTGCATTTGGGGGTGAACTGTTTGTTTGCGCTGACTTGCCATGATGCATTCACGTTGGTGATTGCCAATTCGACGTCAACAAACCCCATCTCTTTAGTGAAGATCCATCGCCAAATCTTCTCGGCTTCTTCGATCCCGCAACTGACCCCGATTCTCCCTCGATGAACGATCCAATGCCGGAACAAGCGCCCCCAACCAGCGTTCAGGGCAAACTGGACACATTCTTCGGAATGCTGACTCCCACTACCCAAGCACCCGTCGAGGCTGAAGACGAAGACAAAGGAGCAGTAGGAAGGGCGTCGCGTCAAGAGAAATGTGTGGAGGAACTGACACAGGCCTGGCCAGACGGCGAGTGGTGCCCTGCCCAGTACAAACCACGTCTGAGTAAGGCTGGCAAGGTACCGTATAACATCGTCTACAATATGGTATCCCTCACGAAACTATGGCAGCAACATCATCGTCATCTTCCTGATCTCTGGCAGCAAGGAGGTCCTCTGTATGAAGCTGTCCAGAAGTCCCGGGGGCAACTCAGCGAGTCCAGCGCGAAAGAAGCCAAAGGCGCGGTTGAGCGACTGCTGAACCCGCCTCAAACGAGAGGAAGGTTTAAGAACCGCCGAAGTTTGGTCAAAAATGCGACTGAGAGCGAGTCGGAAGCGCTTCGAGAGCACTCCAAAGGCGCCCGAAGCTCGCCTCCACCGACAGTGACAACGACCAAGGCGACAATAACAAATGCTCAAGCACCGGCCTCACCAGGGCGCCAAACGAGCTTCACGAAGCGAAAAACAGACAGCTTTCCCTTAAATCAGACCGCTGGGAATTTAGCTACGAGATCGGCGTCAGAGCAGCCCTCAGGATACATAGCCGACAAGGACGATCCCACGCTCGCATCACCAGCGAAAAGTCAACAAATTCCCCCGACTGCACACGCATACTTCACTCCTGCGTCCAACCAAACACGACGAGCCGCCGAGGGAGGGGCTAAAAGCATGCATGGGGCTGGAGGACTGGACACGAACGACGGCTTCGATAGGTACAGCAGCTGCGATCTGTCCGGCTTAGACGAACCCGGTGATGGCGACGCCGACGATTCGATGGCAGCAGGTGACTTGCCAGATATTGAGCAGTCAATTTCGAGGAAATCAAGACGTACAATGGCAAGTTTCTTTCAAACCAGCAACCGCACGTCCTCGGCTCCAGGAACCCCTGTCGGCCGCATGGGTCCAGGGGACATGTTCACACGTCCAAACTTCAATCCCCTCCGATCGTCCATCTCACTGATCAAAGACACGACATGCACAGATAACCGATCGTCGCCTATCCCCACGCCCATGTCCAATACCATTACCCCAGCCCTAGTCAGTCTGAATTTGACGGAGGACCACCTGAGGAGCAACGAGTGGCTTACTGCGCAGGACCTGCAAAACTGCTTACTAGCGCATCCTCTGGGGAAAGACTGGACGCGATTCTATCCCGGATTTCCCAAGATGGCTGGAGATGGCATCACCAAAGAGCCCTTCCAAGACAAGGCGAAACATGGCCAACACATTGTATTCATCCTAAATCCAACCGGTAACCACTGGGTCTTGGGTTATTGGAACCGGTCGAAGAAAGAGCTTACTGTGTACGATCCGATGAAGAGCGATGGGCACATGGAGCAAGTGAAAAGTTTCATGACGAGTTGGTTGTCGGAATCTGAGGGTCCTACCACTCGATTTATCTCCGGGGTATGTGTTGTTTGGTGCTGGGTCAGCTTGCTACAAGCTTGGCTAATCAAGATCAGGATTGTCCTCAGCAGGATGACGCTTACAATTGTGGCATCTTTTGCCTTGCTTTTGCGTCTGCCTTGTTTGCAGGGCAGCCACTTCCATCCTCCGTCGATCCTGAACTACTCAGGATACACTATATGGAACACACTCGAGCAATTTCGGTGTCTCGCAAAAGGAAGCGCGAGTCATCCCTTACCGGCTCGGAACAATCGCTTGTGAGACCGTCCTCGCCTACCAATCGACAGCAATCTGAGCAACGTACGCATCAAAGGCTCTCCTCTTCCGGTGCAATTGATGCGGCCGAAGTAGCCGCTTCAATCATCAACGAAAACAAGATCAGAATCGAAAAACTGGAATCCCAGATTCAGCCCATGAATGCGAGAATGGAACGGATTTACGAAGAGGAACGAACCCTGGTAGCGGAAAGGAGTGCGATGGAGGCAAAGCTGGAGATGATTCAATTCAGCATGGGTAAACTTGCCCTGGAAAAGAAAAAGTTGGCAAAGGAGATCATTGAGCCACAGAAGACCTTGGACTTGCTTCAGAGAGTACTGAAGGCTTGTAAGAATCATGATTGATGGAAACCAGCATGTCGTCGGCGTGTGGCTTTGGAATGAAAGGTACTTGAGCTGAGTGGTTTGTCGCAGACTGTGTTTACATCCGAAAATTAGATACCCTATAAAGGAATGGGGCTTGCTATTTGAGGGCAAGAGTTTTGCTATGCCACTTTTCGAGTCTCTCGCATTGCCCCTGAAAATTCTGAGCCCGAAGCCGATGTCATTCCAATATCCTAGCGTATTGTCAAGGTGGGTTCCATAAGCGCAGCTTAGTCAACCACCGAGTATATACAGGCAGGTATGGAAACTCTAAATAGCCTTTACTAAAGGAGGGGCAGACAGAGACTTATTAACAGTGACTTCCCTATATAGCAGCCTCTCGTCTTATTTACCTGATCTTTCCATAGCACCCCATCCTTTTTCCTTTTTTCATCCTTGTCATTTCCACCCTGGCCACCGCCAATGCCACTATCAACGCTGTCTTCACGTCGTCACTATTCAACGTCCTCGTGTCGCTCGCCGCCATGTCTAACCATACTCATTCAAATAGCGATCCAGTCGAGGAGCCTCTAGATGGCAACGCCCCTGCGCAGTCAACTTCAAGATCGCCAGCCTCGTCATCTTCTCCAACCAGGACCATCTCTGTACCCGAGAGAACGACGTCGCTCCCGAGTACGAATACCATGCCGACAAGCCCCCCAGCCGGGCCAGCCCTGTCCATTCCCCAACGAAGTAGCAGCAAGAGACAGAAGTCGCAGCAGTGGGATAGCAAGTTCACCAATATGAGCAAAACCGAGCTGGAAGAGAACGTCAAAAAGATCGGTGACGATCTGAGTCGTGCGCGGGGTAGATTAAAGCGACAGATTTCAATGGACGACGAATACTGGAATCGGTATTTGGAGGTTTCTCGGCTCCATCTGGAGAATGCTCAAGCAGCGTCTCAACTTGGACTTAGAGAGTTCAAGGCAGCCCCTGGTCAGTCGTGGTATGATGAACCCGCTGCACAAGCCCTCAAGCTGCAATATGATAGTTGGAGTCAGTACAGGAGCATTATGAAAAAACACATGCAGAAGATGCGAGAACGTGTGAACTCGGGCCGAGAAACCTTTTTCCGACTCTTTGCAACATCCAAGGTTGGCCTGAATCTACCAGGAGGCGTCGGTAGAAGAGACACTAGCCAACAGTCCAACTTCGTTGCTAGTATGATGGAGGCGTATTGTCCTGATCCCCCCGCCGACAACTATCGATGGGATCCAGTGCTCCAGAGGTGGCAAGATAGTGCAAATGTCAAGGCCGCGCATTTGTTCCCGTACCGTCAGTCGCACTTTATGGACGACATCTTTGGGGACGGGGCAAGTAGTGAATTGTTCACTGCTACTAATGGACTATTCCTTCATTTTCACATCGAGAAAGCGCTTGACGACGGTGTTTTAGCAATCGTGCCGGATCTGGACTTGGAACCAGCCGACCCAAGCCTTCCTCTAAACGATCAGCAGGAGCGCCAGGATCGAGTCAAGGAGTGGGAAAAGATGGCTGTCAAGGACTACAAGATTGTTGTCATCAACAAGAAGCACAAACAAGCCACCAGCACAAGGCTTTTTACCTTCGAGCAGATGACTATTCAAACCCTGGGGGACCTGCATGGCCGAAAGCTTGTATTCAAGACTGACTTTCGGCCTCGGGCGCGATACGTCTGGTGGACGTTTCTCAATACGATTCTTCGAACAGCCTGGATTGAACAGAAAGCAGGAGACGAGAATACCCAGCACCAAGAAGTACGCAAACCTACACGTTACTGGGGAACCCGCGGACGATATGTCAAGCAGAATCAGCTGCATGGTTTCGTTGATGAGATCGGGCATGATGTTGAAAGCATTCTCGAATATGGTTTGGAAGATGGCACCCAGGAGCCGGGGATTGAGGCCGTCGGCGCTATGGTACAGGAAGCTATAGTGCAATCGACTGAAGGTGAGACTGAAGATGAAGAGGAGGATGAGGAAGAATGAAGAAGCTTTGAAATAAGATTATAATTCAAGAAACGGGTTATAATAGTATAGCCACGAGCAACCACGCGTTTCCCTTGTTAACCCGCGATCCAGAGTTGCCAATAGCTATATTACAGGACCCCAAGAGCTGAGTCTTATTAAATATAATCGCGCTATCTCTTCTCCAGGGGCCCCGACTGTCTAGTACCATCGACTCTTGAAATATGGCCACTATCGCGACATTCCCCATGACGTGTCTTACGAGGGAGGCAATCAGATTATCGCTTCCTCACAAGCCGCGACTCCATGATTGCCGTCCATACTTGATACTTGGCTAGTCGGATAAGTCATTTGAACGCATAGTACGTCCACTTTCAAGAATTACACGTCGCCATTCGCTGTGAGGGTCGTAGGATGAGCTGCTACCGAAGGAATCCAAACTTGCCAACAGATGTCGAGGCGTTGACCCGCAATGGGCAGATCAATTGGATTCGAGGCCTCAAGAAGCGGATGGAATGAACCGCCTCAGAGTAGATTGCAAGAAAGTCTCCATGTCCCAGCTAGATCTCTCCCAAGCAGTCATAGCAACATGAAGGTACATACGTTGACAGGCGCGCTTCCTACATCTGGGAGGAATGATCGGTATTGGTTACACTACATGGAAATGTAAGTCGACACTTCTATGGTGTAGGTATCTCCTCTAACCTACCATATTAGTCACCACCACAAGGATGGAGGTCGTGGCAGTCTACCCCTCATCAGTGTTATAGGCCGAATAGAGTGCCTAGCGACGTGAAGACAAATTCTGTGAGATGGCTAGTTAAGGCCGTGAGCTTGGCGGAGTTCGGGATTAATTGGGGCCTGAACGAGTTGGCAATGTCTAGGGATGGCGCCAGAAGAGTTGGGCGACTTGAAAAGTATCAAGCCTGGAGGTACGAAAAACGGTGGCAGAGCGTGCGATGGAGTCGGAAAGGACGATTTTCTTGTTGGGATGACCGCTTAGTTGCTTATATTTCATGCGGATAGACCTAACCCATCTGACTTCATCGTCGGTAGATGGTTTTTAGTTGACTCTGATTCTCGCCGTGATACCATGATGATCACTGACCCTAGCATTGATCTTAGTGCGCCTCGCTCTATAACTTCCCAAGAAACCAAGGCTTTTTAAGTCGTCATATCTCTCCTCGGAGACATATTCTGCGTTTCCTTCTTCAACTGCTCTCCCCCCTGTAGAGGCTTGTGGCATTCGAAGTTCCCATACTTCGACCTCTGTCGTCAAGCCAATGCCGAATATCTCAAATTTGCTTGAAGCTTCTGCACCACGATACGCATCTCGTACTGGCAGTGTCTCAATGGAACCCGAGTAAAGGAACTTGTCCAGACGCTGTGAACGATGTCCCCGACCATATGTGTCATTCCACGTGTTCCCTGTCTCCTCGTCGTATCTCTCGGCTCGTTTCGAGACGTCCAGTTCAGGGCCCAAAATTCCGCTGGCTTCCAGCCAAATATCCTGCAACCGAACTTCGTCAGTCAGATGATAGCTGTGTTCGGACTCTTCGATCGCATTCATATCGCCACCAACGACACCACCAACGAGCTCGCGTCCTGGTACTGTCGGATTCTGCAGTAGGTCTGAGATTTTGGCAAGCTGCCCTAAACGATGCGCTTTGCCTTCTGTCAGAGATTCAAGATGTGTGGTACAAAGACGAATGCACTTCTGTCCTCTACCTGTCTTTCCCTGGCCCGAAACACGAATGTCCACTGAAAGTACGTCTCTTCCCATGTTTGTGATGAGCGGAACCCGAAATCCGCCCAACAACGGTAACCCCTTTGATACCATCATAACAGTGAAGTATGCTGCCTCTCGCAGCTTCGAATAACGATATGCGGATGATGTATCTACAGTAACTGTGCGGGAACTCTGTGGAGGCATTATGTCAGACACGGTGAAATTCCGCCGCACCCACGGATGTTATAATATGGTGTTGAGAGAATGGGCACATATTTCCTGGAGCATGACGACGAGATTGTCAGCACTAGACGCAGATATCTGCTCCAGGTGGTTCAAAGCCGCAAGAGCTCGACCTTCAGGGTCAGGGCTCGACCAATCCAAGTTCCAAGACGAGATGGTGAAAATCGATGCGTCGTCCAATTTGGCACTGATGTCTTCGAGGCCCTGCCACATCCACTGTCCCTGCTGGTTAGAGTATGAATGAAAAAAGCAAGGCTGAATGTCTTTCTGTGTGAGTTGTTGATGAGAGCTGCAAGCCTGTCTTAATCCAAGTGGAACGTGCAGCCCTGCTTTGGCTGACTGAAAGCCTCTCGTCAAATTGAAGGCTTGGAGCCAACTTGGTCGAGTGTTGACAGAGAGTGCCTCTCGGTAGCATCGCTCGAAGTCTTGAAGTATTTTCAAGCCGGGGTGGCAGTGCTGTGTAGACATTTTCTTGCAGTTGGGTTGATGTTGCTCATTTAGGACGACGTAAATTTTAGTCGAGTTCACTTGAGATAAGTGGAAGGTGTTGATGGGTCGCTGTTGGCAGCTTTCATTGCTTTAATAAAGGAGTGACCCATCAAGGTTTGTACAATGCCAACTTTAAAAGTTGTTAGCTTTCTGATGAAGTAGTGGTTGCCTATCCTTATTTGTTGAGGCAGGTGGCGCAAAGTTGCATGTGGTGAACCTTCCCAGCTCTGAACTTTCATTTCTGAGGCCGCGTCATCGACTGTTGAACTCATGTCGTTACTTCCTTCTACCCTCCATTGTTTTGATGGAGTTTGGTGGAAACTTTACCATTCTCTCCACTTCATCTTCCATCATCCCGATTTCACAAATAACACAGAGTGACGAAGCGAATCACCAAACCAATCATACTGTCCTGAACAACAATCAACCATGTTGTCCAACCAAGCTACCCTAGATGCAACGGCACGTGCAGTCTTTGCGGCCGCGAAACTCCTCTTGTCCGCGCAAGAAGCAGCCCGATCCGGCGCTGTCATTGTTGGTGGAGCGGCGCTTTGCCGTCTCACTCAACACCGAGTGACTGAGGTATGTGCTTCTCAGCTGAAGGTTGCTCTTCATTAACCTTGGACTTTTGTCAACGGATAGGATCTAGATATCTGGCTCACGGGGCAGATGACACCAGTGAAAATAGAACGAGCCATTGGCAAGATCAATCCAGCTTTCCGCCGAAATTTGGATAGCTTGCTCCCAACTCTCGACACACATCAGCCATTGCACGTATGTCGGACATGTTAGCGCCCTCAAAACGCCATTGTTCCTCCTGGTCGTCTTACGCTTCCCATAGCTCGCGGTCAAATATCTGACCCGCCTCCATGATACCATCCTGGTATGACGTGGACGAAGCCCCAGGCAGAGAAGGCTGATCAGTTGTTTCTGGAGCGAGGGGGGAGTGTGTTGTGCATGCCCTGTGACGACAGGGAGGCGAGTATCAAGGAAAAGATGACAAACAACAAAGTGTATGACATGGCACCGATAACGACCATCAGTGAGTGATTCTTTGGTCTAGCTTAGACTTCAATTCCGTCCACAGCCAAACGTTCATTTATATCACACAAACCAGCCAATCTTCCCGACTCGGATTCCATATCTTCTCAACCGAGAACTCGAGCTCGATGGGCGTATGAAATGTCACACGCGGTATAGTCGGAAGGTTTTCGATGTTAGCAACCAACATCTTGACGATTTAAATTTCGAAAGTGTAATAGGACGGGGACATTTGGCTCAACTTCCCACAGCCGATGGAAGAGAAGATAGATCGGCCGCAAGCGGTGAAGACCGAGGCGTGCTGTGATATTAACCATGATATACTCGGACAGGTCGAGAGAAGGTGACAAAGGCGTTGGGATAGTTTGTGTACAAGTCATGTCGATGGACAAGGGTTCGAACCAAAGCTCGGTGTCGCTCGGGGTTGGGCTATTTTGAAGGCATCTCGTGATAATGCGCGGACGAGTAGATAGAAGGGGATTGCGTAGAGTCTCAGGATTGTCTGGTGAAGCGTTGAGATGGTGTTCGTGCTTGAGATGAATAGGATGAGGTTGATTGTGGGTTGGGAATAAGTTAAGAAGAGGGAAGAGACTGTGGGTTCACCGCCATCACTAGTTGGGCATACACATAAGATGGTAAAGACTATATGCGGAATAGATCATACTCTATCGGTACTCCGCGACTTCAAATGTAGGTAAGCAAGACGTTCAACCCACCGAACATTCACTGAATCCTTTGTATCTCGCGTCTAACTTCTACAGTGAAATCTCTACTGCTACAATAGAACTCACCGGGCCCTTACCAAGTCCTCGATATCAGTCTGACCGCAAAATATATCTCCATCTTAGCCGGCTACAAGTTCGAGGAACACCTTGTCCCAATGTTCCAAACCTCCACGAAGCCAGACAAGGACAAAGCCCTCAGTCATCGTATCAATACCCTCAGCTCCGTGGCCTTCATGTTGCTCATTCTGGCAGATAGGCGCAATTACAACGAGAAGATTCTGGTGTTCGTGGGTATAGTTGGAGTGTATGCGATAAGTCAAAAGATCGAGGATGCAAATGACAATATCTGCCACTGGACCAAGGCGAACCAACTCATGAGACAAAGCAGGATAGCATGGAAAGATCACCAGCGCAGTTCTTTCACGGGTACGATTGGCAGGGGGCGTGTACTGAAGTAGATACTGCGATTAAGAGCCAGTAGTGCTAAAGGAATAATAATGGAATGTCAGACGAGGTTAACAATCGGATAATCAGGGAGCATGGAATGGGCATTGTACAAGCAGCCTCTACTTCACCGGTCTTTCGTCTTGATATCTACCAATCCTCGATTGCTGTATTTCCCTGCTATCACCAATCGAATCTTACTACAAGGCTTTAAGCAACTCCTTGTCCAGTTCTTGGACACGCTGACGTTCGAGATTCTCCCTCAACTTACCTTGTACGCACTTCGGTCAGGACTTCTGGAACCGCTTCGTTTGAGTTTAATCCAGGTGGTCTAAAAACCACATATAGCCAGGTTGCCCATGACGGGAGAATCGCCGTCTATGGGAGAGCCCATTGACTGTCTCTGGCAGGCTTGTGACATGGGCGGACCCAACCTTCGAGGCTTGACGACCTTTGACCCTTCACTTCGCTCTTGATCACTAAGACTGCTGAAGCGTCTTTCAGATTTGACGGTCGAGGAAGCGGTGAAAAACCCATGCGGGAATGGGAGAGGGGGCCAGCTTGTGGGCAATATCTGGATCAAGACGTGGTTCAGTCGGAGTCGGGGCGAGTCCATCGTCGAGATAGTAACCATGAATATGCATATCTTCAGCTGTTATGACACCGCCGCCAAGCAGCAATCCGACCTCACGAATGTCTCCAACTCTCAATAACGAGAGGAGCCCATCTGTCGGGGCGCCATAAAATGGAAGAGGCGGAACAAGGCAGCCATGGGGTTAAAGGAGTCGGAGTCAATGAAGTCTTGGTGGTCGATCGTGGCGAAACCCCCTTGTCTCCGATAGCCCAACTCTTCATTGAGAGCAATTGTATTGAGTCTGGGATCAGCCCAAAAGGACCATGCCAGTTAATCTGTGTCTTCAAAACACGGAGTGACGTTGTGAGGGAGTGTCCATTGGATGAGCGTGATTTGTCAACATCTGGCTCAAAAAGGATTCTCATGGTCGATAACGTGGCCGAGAAAGTCAGATAGTCAGCTTGTGCTCGAAACCAGTCTCTCCCGATAATTGGACCAGCAAGGCTCTGTCGTCCGCAACTACGGTGAGGGGACCGAGACTGAACACGACTGGGACTAAGACAGGGCTCATCACTGTTAACGAGCTTGATGGTGTCTTTCGCAAGACAAGTGTCAGTTGGTGTCCTTTCACACCGGCTCAACCCACGGCCCAGATGTTTGCCGAAGCGTCTTCACATAACCTCTCAAGGACAAGGTTCTCCAGAATCGAAGCCAAAGATGACAATTTCTCTTATCGCCGACAATGACTATGATGAGAAGCAGCTTGTATAATCGACGTCATCGGCGTCGACGGAATGCCTCAGCAGCGACACCGTTCATGCGCACAACTGCCATGTTGTGTTGCATAACTTGATCCCGGTTTCAACTTGGGCAGGAAAAATACATGGACCCAAATTCGCGTTATCGGCGTCAATGTGCTCTACTCAATATTCCTTCCTACGCACATGGAACCAAATCTCGACCTGTTCCGTGCGCTTGACTGCAAGCTTTGAGGCATGACGATGTGTTATCTGTGCCAGGAGTAGTAACGCCCGCCATGAGCGAGATAACATGATTAGAAGATTTCTGTTCTTAGATGGCTGTAATCTTTTGTGGACAAGGAGAATTCACCATCTCCAAGGGCACCAATTCAAGACTGACTGAACTCGCGGCGCTGGCAGCGTCCGGGTTGCTGCTACAACGGAAAAGCCTTCTCGTCATCGCGCAGAAGCTTGCTACTGAAAGCGGTGGACAGACGAGGAAGATGATTCTGGGATAGACGAAACCTCGTATTTTGTGAATCGAGAAGCCAAAGCTGTTGGGGATTTGATTGGGTTGACCGATGGTGATGCTTTGGAACTGGAGAATCGTTTGAAGAATGGGAATAGAGCAGTGAAAGACTCCCTACCCTCGCCAAGTAGAGACAAGCTTGGTATAACGGGATACAAGAAATGTTAGAGGTAGACATTAGATGCTGAATGGCAAAGTGAAAGTTACCAAATCAAAGCATGACAGTGGAATCTCGAGATACAACAGCCAGACAGTCATCATAACCATATCTGCCATCTAGCAGCGTCATTGGCTGACATGTTATCCTAAGTTATCCTAAGAGGAAGCACGATAAGGGGCGGCCATACCTAGTCCGGGTCCTTTACCCAGAGTCCACGTCTCCACGTATCCAGATGCCGAGCTAATCACTTAGCCGCTGTCGTGTAGCATGTTTCTTCCTTTTTACAGACGGCCCTACAGACAGACCATCTAGTATTCGGTTGGGTCATTTCTGCTGAGATTTTGCTTTCTCCATTTGACTATCCCCCGTCTTTGTCAAACCACCGATCGCTAACGATCGCTGACGATCGCCAATGCATTTGTGGCTTCCACAGAGACAACAATCCTATTTGCCGTCCCAGTATTTATCGCCGTAGTGCACCGAGATGGTCTCTCGGGGAAGGATAGTTTTAGTTGCACGGAGCAAGACTCGCCATCGCCCCGACACAACCTCGGCGACAAAAGCTGTGTTTGGTGTACAAGAATGGTTCACCTTACTAGTCCAGTTGCCGTAGTACCATACTTGGCAGGCTGCTGGAGGTTTACCCTGGGCGTCTCGTACATCTTCCCTGCAGAGGTCGAACGCCCATCCGTCTTTGTACTGCCCCGGCGGAACAATTTCGCCAACCACTTCGCCCAAGTACTCGCCTGCATGATAAACTGCTGTCGATTGTACGCCGCTACCCATTAAGCCGGCTGAGATGATAGCGGGAACCTCATGTCGGATGTGCACTCAATAACAATCGCAGACTGGAGAGTGGCAAAAACAACCGGCTCGCGTGTTCTTGTTACTAGGTGAAACGTAAGTTGGATTTTCGATACATTTCCAGTCTGGCCACTTATTAGGGGTAAACAGGTTTGTCTTGATCTCTGGGTATAATCTAGTACCAGGTGATTCTGGCCCAATCGCCTCTCGGTTAACAAATGACGGAACGACGGGCAATCGACACGGTCGTCTGGCGCGGATTCTGAAGACAGGTCCGGATTTGTCTTCTTTGACTAGCCATTCGTAAGTTTGCTTTAAACGGCCTGTACTGTCAAAGTATCGTTTCATGGGCGGGACTTTTGTCGTGGTCTTTGCGAGAGGCCCTCTGGTAAAGAAGCCACCTGTGAATCGTGCGATTCGAGGGAACGATAGGGTCATGAGTCGAACGAGCGCGACGATGTCCGGATGGTGATGCTCGTTCCGGGCTCTTTCTTTCGCCTGGGAAAGACGCTTGATGTATGGCTTCCGCGTGACTTGAGATGCCTGTCCATAGTATTAGTCTTCAGAGGCCAATAGCTTTATTATGAAGATGGTACTCAAAGTTGGGTCCATGAATAGGCTCGGAAGCCCCGTATGGCGGGCCTTATTGTGGGTTTTTAGGTTCGAAGGGCCGCCCTGGAGTCGCGCTTGGCATATATTATATATCTGGGAATTCGCATAGTATGACTCAATAAGCTTGAATCTATCATGTACCATGGCAGTTTCAGCTATATCGTGACTGGTGCCGCAAAGCTCTCAGTGTTTTATGTTCGTGTTCTATTACTGGACAATTAACAAGGTCCTGATATACAAGCTATTCAGATAAACAATAATAGCATTTAATCTATATAATTAAGCTGTGCAACCAGCTGCGCTTAGGCATGAATAGCAGATTATTCGATAGCGCCTCACTGTATTGCACTTCCTTAGTCAAATATATAGAGTCTTACTATTCGCACGGGTAGAGATGTCTATTCGCACGGGTAGAGATGTCTATTCGCACGGGAGACCCGCACCTACTAGCCAATTAGCAGCGGCAGCCTGAAAAGCCACAGCTCTTAGCCACATCTAAGCCGGCCCCATCCGCACCAAGTCCAGCCATACTAAGCTCTCGCAATAGCCCTCATAATAGCCCTCATAACAGCCCTCACAATAGCCCTTATGGCCTTGGAAAAAGACCCTTGAAGCTGGCAGGCTTTATAAATGCAATATAAGTAATTTAAATTATATTTAATAGTAATTTTATTTAAGGACTTTAGCCCTTTATTTAAACTAGTCTTAGGGGGAATCTATGGCTGTGGCGCAGTTAGTGCTCCCGTGCGAATAGAGATATCATCCCGTGCGAATAGTAAGACTCAATATATAACAGCCCTGGCATTTACTCTTTTGAGCTTGCGTCTTATCTTCTATAATCACATGACATATTGACTATTAAATGGGCGTATGTATGTGACCGAGAATGAAACTCCTCCGGTCAGCAATATGACAGTAATAGAGATTCCTTCTGCGCACCGAGTAGTATAAATACTGCTTCCCACCTGGAGCGAGCTGATCCTTTGGTCCTATGGTGGGCTAAAGCAGTTGGAAGAGGCGAGCTGCCGGTGCTAGCAATGACCTTTTCCCACTTGATGAAGTTGTGGACGCTCGCGGTGAGTCCGTGGGGAGCTCCGTCTTTGATGGAGGTGGTTCAATACCTCATAGGTGCATCTTTCATCGCCATCGCAAGCACTATGTGAAGCCCATCTATGGCAAAGGTTAGATGGCACCCTAGAACAAGTTTGGCAACAACCCGAACAGTCAGCAGATATACTCTGCTCAGTAGCAGCAAAACGGTCTCATCGCCGGCTACCAGAACCCTCCTAGAGCAACGCAATGTAATGGCGTAGATGATCTATTTGCTGTGGGAAAGTGGCGTGTATAGGGTTCGCGACCGATTTTCTTTGGGTCAGGCACTGCCAAATCCTTCCTCACGTCGTCGGGGCCCCAGTTCCATAGGTAGATGGACTCTGTAAAGAGGAGGCTGGAGAAGAAGAAAAAAAATGAGAAGACGGCATGGAGACACCGTACTAAACAGCCACATCCACTAATTAGTGTCTCTTCGTCCCCTACTCTAGTTCTATGGCTCTTTGCTCTTCACTCGCGTACCAAGTTCGAAGCCACACGCCACCTTTCACATAGACCATGATAGCGGGTCTAGACGACGACTACCGGGGCATTTGTTACCAAGGAGTCTCAGTATTGTCGGCGAGGCAGCCTTAAATGTGTTGATCGGTTCGGAATAGATGAAGGACATCGTCATAACACGTTCCGCTAGCGGCGTTATGCCACCATCACCTGGGTCGTCCTCACTCAACAACCATCAAAGGATCCTCTATATCTTCGGTATCCAGGCCCAAGAGCCGTAATGATTCTGCAGGCTATGAACTCGACCATCAAACCCGGGATGATGCGACAGCCCGCAGTTCTTAGACGCCCAGTAGAGGTATATATATCACCTCTCCCAGGACGGAGGGAAATTTAAGGTCACGCAACTTTAAGTGCAAGTGTAGTATCTTTAAACGACTTTAAGTCAGAATATATAACATTTTGTTCCGACCGCCCTACACAATGGACCAGGAGCTATCATTATACCAGTAGCGAGAACATTATTCTACATATAAAGGTAATAGGCCTATTTAAATCATTAGAAGCTGATCAAGTCTATTTCCGGTTAACTTCACAGCCTTGGTTTAATATAGAAAATTCTACGGTTTGAGGTAATAAGATACTCATTCTTTATACCGCCACTGCGTTGGGATATCAGAGACTCTTGAAAGAGAGCTGTCTAGGTACTCTAGAGATATGGGTTATTGCTTAACAATGATCTGTTCAGTTTATCGCTCTGGTCTGGAGCTTTGTCATAGACTATTATTAGACGCCGGTTCATGACTAGATATATTGCAATAGTGTTCTAGTTAGACTGTCTCTTGCTGGAGGCAGGCTTTCCTCTGTGCTTGCTCAGGCGAAGTGGTCCTTAAGTTGGTTTTTGCTCTCTTTAATCGGATGTTCTTAAAAGGGTAGAGGCAAGTTTTGCGCGGAAAGGAGGCGATAATATTGCTAATGAGAGGTATCCCCAAGGGTTATACTCTCAAGCATCTCAATTTTATATCGGGTTTCACTGTTCTCCGAGTGTTTAAACCTCCCGTAATATCAATATTATTAGTGCTCTCCTAATTAGCCCTTGCCAGCCTGAAAGTTTCTCCTTCCTCGCCCTTAAGTCATTATCGGGCTGTGGAGTATAGTTATAGGAGGCGGCTGTCAATATAGCATGGAAGAGGCACTGCTAAGGACTTATATACTAAAGACACTGGTTGAATTTTGTCGCTCTTTAAGCTCCTGTCCCTTCTTAAACTTGACCTGGAGCGGGAGGTTGAGCATCCTGGAGTATCGCATCTGAGACTTGGAACTAGGATATCAATTCCAGCAACAATTTTTGAGAGCTGAAGCATTCACTATGGTCTTATAAACTTCATCGCTACCTACCTAGAAGCCAGCAAGTTTAAGAGGCCAAGGTCAGAGTCAGCCACGAGATAGCGAGAGTATATAAAAGTTCCCCCACACCCTACAAAGCATCTTCAAACAATCACCAAGCAACGTTGTTGCCAACTCCATTCCCGTTGAGTCATCTTCCCGTCTCGAGGAGTCCTCCTCCATCCAAACCGACTGCAATAGTGTCGATGGCTTCGCATTTCGACCGCATCCCAGCTCCACGGTAGATGAGCTCGACTGACTTCTGCTACATGAGTTTGCTCTCAACTCAGTCCCGTCTCTTTTTAAGCCTAAGTCACCGTTGATGCCGTTTCTCCTAGGCTCCAGTCTTCTAAGCCGGGGACGCCATCACAAGCTCGCAAGCTCGCCACGAGGGCATGGTTAGAATCAATATCTCCTCAGCTCCGATGACGGCGGTATTCGTTCCTCATTCTCTATACCTACACTCCTGAACAAGCATTTTGTTGATACCAGTCGATAGATGGTATGGCGGTAGCGTTGAATTTCCAAAACGCCTCGACACAGCGATATATTTGGCGCCAAAAACAGATCATGGCTTATCGATTTCAAAAGACCTTTCCAGCGCCATATAACGGAATAAAAAAGTTCTTTGATTCCTCCAGTATAGAGCAGTATATATCGCTCTTTTGGCATTCGCAGATTAGGAGTATCAAGACAAGATAGAAGATCTAATGGATAACCCCTCTTATTACTCCTTACTTGTCAACAGGGAGCTTGACAACTTTTTCCAGAACAGAGCACAGAGGACTGGAAAACTGCTGGAGAAAGTTCAATGCGGCCCCTCTGCATCTTGTTGCAAGTCCTTCACTATCTCGCCACACTTCAAACTCACCAAATTTTCGAGTGCTTCGGCTATATGATCCATTAGCAGCTTTGCCAACCCACTTGGCCAGGAATCCTTCCTCCTCTCCTTTCAGAATTGCCCACGAACTGGGCACTACCGGGACAGAATGACTGTAGTAAGCAAACTGCATCCCACCAGGAGTATGCATGGTAAGGCTTGAAGTTACAAGTTGGAGGTGTACAACTGAGGTCGAAAGGAGGTATTAGAGGCATGAGGGCTCCAAACGTTTGCCGGTGCGACAGATCTGGAAACATTGTCCGCAAGTGGACCAAGCGTGGCCCTGGCATCAGACACGGGTCCGGAACTTGGCTGCAAGTGGCGTAGGAAGACGGGCGACAAGAAGAAGTTCTGGTTCGAGCATGCCATTGGAGCATACTATCGAAGCATCACACACATCAGGATGAATACATGACATGTCCGACTCTGATTGCGCATGCTGTGAGCGGCCATCTTCCTGTGTCGATATCCGATCTTGGGGGCAAGGAAATACCCCTGTCCGAATCAACCAGACATACCTACCCTTTAATAAACTCCGTCTCCAGCCTTCTGATGACGGCGAGCTCTTAATCTCAAACATTACAGTCAACAGATACCTTAGCAAAGTTTGACCTCGGCATGCCGCTGAACAGCCGGGAGTGTTGGCTATGAAGCCGCCCTCGGCACTATCTCTAGAAGATGCGACTACTTGCGCTCCTTTTGCTTTCCTTGGATGAAGTTCAACATTGTCTATTGGATGACTTTCTTAGTGATGACCACGGCATCAATGAATCCGACCGTTGCGCGGTACATGCTCGGGCCGCAATATCAAGTTTTACATACGGATGATGAAATCTCCGTGCGATATCACCAATCCTGCCTATTCCAACCTCACTTACTTGCTCCAAGCAATAGGGCCGGTCGAATATCGGTCGAGTAATCTGTCATGGACATTACTGCTTGTTTCAGCTGGAGCCTTACAGCACTTCAGCTCTATATCCATCGACAAGGAGAGCCTGAACCTGATACCGCGATGCTATTCCATTTCCGAAAGGGCACTGTCAAACTTCTAATTGGCACGATTCATAGTCTTTAGCTCCACCACGGGTCCGCATCTAAACGCCACTCGGGCTGCTACTGAGAGCAAAGAACAGGAACTCGAGCTTGTAGAACATAGCAATTCTGGTGTGAGGAGGAGATCAAGAAATGGAAGCGAGGATGGAGAGGAAAGTGATGAACATGTGAGCAGCTTTGCATTTTCGCAACCCCGCCAAGGACCATCTGTTTTGAGGAAACCCTAATCTTGCATCTCGCTGAGCATGTTTGTCCTCTCCGTCGCTTCTATTCCCCTACTGACATACCACCCTTTATCCAACCCTTCCCGCTACACGTCCCGATCCTGAAACTTGAGGCTGCTCTCGACCCCTCCTCGGCCAAGATCCCATCCTTCTGCGCAAATCTGACGAACTTCAACAACCTCGTACACTCCCCATGGAGTTCCCTCAACTACACAATGGTAAATAACTTACAGCAGCCCGATGGCATGTTCATTGTCACATCATCACCTTATTCAACTCCTCGATCATCTTCAGCACTAATCTTCGGTTCTCTGGGAGGCGTATTGTTTGATAAAGCAAAGCGTTGAAGCACGGTGTGAGAAATGCCAGTTGCCTCGACATGGTGTGCTGTTATATCATGATGGGGTTCTCTTCTTCTTGCGTGTAATGCTATGGCCATGTGGCGAGGACGTTGTTTTGGTCTGTGTGCAAGTGTTGGTACTTGACATCTATGTTGGTATATTGAGAGCTGACAAAAGCTGAATCTCTAGAGCTTCCTTCCAGGCCCCCGTCAAAGGAACACTGCGTTTCGAGAATTTCTCAATCTCTGGCCCAAAGCGGATACTGCCGCATCTATCCTCGTAGTCTCCGGGCATTCCCCGTCATTGCAACTAAGTTGCAGCCAGTCCCACAGTCAGCATCCCAGAACTAATGTGCGGCCTTGGAAGGAAGCGGCTCTTGCGGGCATCATAGAAGCCTGTGGTCTTTGGTCGGAGAAGACTTCGATGGCGGCTCATGGTTGTTTTTGCCATGGGAAGCGAGCATGAATGACTTTGCTGTGTGGGCTTTTGAAAGTGGCCACATCAACACCAGCAACTCAGGAGATGGACGGTCATCCTTTGTTCAAAGTCAAACCGTCATGTTGGCATGCGATGCCTACTCCCCGGTGAGTGTCCCGAGGAACTGTATAGTAAGTTGTTACTCCTGGCCAACAATCCGTCAGAAGCTTACTGAGGTGCCGAGAGCCACGCTACTGTTTTATTAAGGCTTGTTGAACTTGCCCAAGCGCCACGTCTTTCCCGAACGCGTTCCCCCCAAAACTCCGAGTAACGAAACCTCCGATCCTTTCATCCGCTCGGCCACGGTAGAGCCCGCCCGACCCTACAATGAGTTGCAATCAACACTCGGCCCCCAAACTTGCAGTAGGGAGTCGTTCGCCCCGCTCATACATGAACTGTCCCGCCAAAAGACCGACGTCCATGGCACGAACACGTTAATGGGGCCTGTGTACCACGGCAAGAGCGCAGCCAACTCCATCATCCCTGCTGTATTCTCGTCAACCCCCCTCAGCGTCAACAGGGCAAATAGCTTTGAGGAACCCTTTCTCCAGTCACTCGAACCAAGCAATTGCGAGGAGTCGTCCTGTTAGAGTGAGCTGTACTGAACACCATGAGAGTGTTGTTGCCGTTCACCTCGAATCGATCGATTCCCGTCTAGACAGCGAGATATGTCAACTTCTTAGGGCGAGGTAATACGCATCCGCGTCATGTCGGCGAACACGGTTGCTTTGAAGGGGGAAGACGGCGAGGGAGTATATGCCAGCAAGCTGGAGTGTCTGGCCATGGTCGCCTCTGTTGCCATGCCAATCCGCTGCCCCGGTGAGTCCATCCTGGTCTACTGACGTGACCGAATTGATGATCCCGTTCTCAGCCCCGTATGCGGGTCTAATTAGTTGCCCTAGGAGCTCACGACAAGTTCATGGTCTGACGCATGCACCTTCACGACTTGAATCCGAGGTGCTGTCATAAGCATCGCCACCTCGTTGCAGCAAGGCATATCATGGAAGGTCAAAATGGGCAGGCTCATCGGTTTGATGACGCGGGGTGTTGACACTTTTGGAGGTCTCGTCTTAGCTTTGAACTTTGGCCTGAACCACCTCTCGCGGTACATGTCCATCCATCCCTGGCTAATCTCCTCTGACTGACTCCCTTGAGGTTGGAACGATAATCTTATCAGCGTGAATCCCAAGGAGCACACAATTGAGTCATCATGAACACCGCCTAGCATAGCGAGAGGAATTACTGTCAAGCTCAAGTTAGACTTGCAAACCAAGCAGATTGATACTCGACAAGGTAAGACAGCTTCGACAAGATACGACAGCTTCGACAACGTATAACAGCGATCCCTGTCTCAGGCAAGTTTTTGCACCGCAATGGTTTCATCCAAGCGGCAGTTTTACGATCTCATCTTAAGAAATGAGAATGACTTTCTGTGCTCCTCACCATCAGCTGTTACATCCTGGGGTACTTCGATCAAGATCTAACATCTAATCCGAGTCAAGTGCCGGTGACTCGATAGAAGTACTAATGGAGGAAGGTCTTGGTGAAACAACATCCGAACGAGTTCCTAGTTGTTTTCATCATTCGTCGTTTCACTCGAGTCCATTTCGACTGTTAGTTGATGAGACTGTGCTTGACATTCGGACGAAACGCAAATCGTCCATAGCGTAACGGTGCATGATTGCTGTTATCATTGTGGGATAGAAACTGACTTTCCTGCGCCGGGCAATACTAACTAGACAGGGTCAGGTTGAAAGGACGTTTTCCACCATGAGAGAGTTGGCTGCGGCCATCTTGGCATCTTGCTTAAGAGTACTAGGGCATAGATGGGGCGACGGCATGACAACTGCATCTTTCCAATTCCCTTCTTGAGCCATTCGGTCATCAGGTCGCCTTCGATGAGGGTCGATACTGGCTTTCAGAAGCTTGCCACATCTCTGCGGCGTTGTTCGATTACTTCCAATAATAACCTTGAAACCCCATTCTCATTAGCAGTAAAACTCTAACCTACACCAAGAGACTCTTGGGGGTTCTCCGTCAGTATTGGTAAAGCAGCTGTCGATTATGCATACATCTCTTAGACTTCAGTCACTTTGAGTTAGGTGAGCCCGGTGAGTGTTCCCGCCACAGAGTCAGCAAGGACTCTCAACCTGGTACTCGTTCCAAGTATGAAACCCATGATCCGCTACAATCCTTCTGGCTTGTGACGCACGTACGCACGCTTTAGTGGTGGATGGCTTGATCATCAACTGCTCTCCAGGTCAATATCCCCTCGGACCAGAGCTGTAATGCTCGCTCTTAACTCCGATACATCCTTTGTTGTTATACTTGGAAGAGCCATGTATCCCAGGTATCTTTCTCTTCGTGCTCTCTCTATGCCGTGCATGTCTGCTATGTTCTGAACTCCTTCATCCCTGTCCCAATTGGCTTGTAACCAATCGAAATGAACGTCATATGACCGACTCATGACCGACTCATGAGAAACGCTCAGCGCTCGATTCTCTCGTCCTTGTTTCCCTTATGTCCTTATCATGTTAGGGCAGATCAGCCTTCTGCTTCATTACTTGACCAAAAGGATTTTGGTCGTTGGTTTGAAGGCCGTGGCATCACTCTATCTTCTATTTCTGTAAGCCGGGGAACCGCTTCGTTAGTGGGTGGGCTTTCCGGATCTTTTGGTTGATAAGCGCTGCTTTGTGCTCGGCGAGGTTTCTCTTACACCACTAGACAAGGGCAATCGCTTGTGCCCAAGGGCTAGGTCAGGGAGTTTTTTGCGAATGAACATTCCAAGAGGATAAGAAGAACTGGACTGACACTGTATTCTGCATCTCTGTATCTCGGAAGCTCTGGTCGCTGTCGCCGGTTATATTGAGTTGCCTTTATCGTCTAATGAGTCTGGATATCTTTGGTGAGAAGTACGGAGCGTAGACAGCACTTAGGATCGAGGATCAGGGACCATTTCTCAACCCATCGCCTATGTTACCCCAAGCCGGCAGCCTAGCACTGTTGCCATAAGGTTTGCCCAAGAGAAACACTGCTAGGGATGTCCATCCAAGCGAGCATGACACAGTCTGGAACATGACGAGCTCAACAGCATGACACCCTGGTGCATCGTCACCACTGTCGTAGCTCTCTTACCTTGATCCAACTCCTTATTGTCTTTAGGTTTTACTCACTTCCCATCCTACCATGGCGCAATCCAATGCCACTGCCGCGAACTCTCCCTCACCCACCTCCCGCAGCCATTCGCTCAGCGATATTGTCGTACTCCCGACTCAACCTATGATAGGGTGTGGTATCCAAGATTAGATTTGTGATTCTAAGGGATTCAGGATAACTTAAGGTAGTAAGTCAATCCATCTCCAGAATGTTGTTAAGTCCTGATGTGATCAAATCGAAGCAAAGGGGTTCCTGTGTGGAAGAATAGACAGGCCTTGTGATGTGGTTGCCTATGCCCTCTATCTGGAGCAATATTGCACTTGACCGAGATGCAACCTGTTTCCCATAGTTACTTGCCGCTGGGTATTTCGAGGCGTTTTAGCAGAAATCTGTCCTAACAAGTGAATCTGGTCGTGCGTTTCCAGATGACGGTGGTTTTCTCTCTTGGTGACACCACTTGGTGCAAGCCCTACGGGGACGATTCGACACTGTATCGTGACCAGGGCAATGCTAGGATTGACCTGGCCAGTTTCACTAGCACTCAAAGGTTGCAATACTCAGAAACTCTGGTTGATTGTAGCTATTCGTAGATGAATATTCGTGCCTTCTCCGAGAGGGCTGCTACAACCCCGAGTTCCAGCAGTTAGTGAGTTCGCAAGTCTCTGGGCCTTGTGTGCCACTTTGTAATCATTGAGGCTTATCATATTCTTCCTCCTCCTCCTCTATAATAGGCTTAACTCCTTTAGCATATTTAATAACCTTAAATAACTCCTAAAAGTCTTTAGCCACAAGCTGCTTGTCTTTATATTAGAAACTATATAAAACCTATATTTAAAACTAGTTCTAATCTTCTTATTAATAATACTAATTAAACTAGTATTAGTCTTATTATTAATTAGATTTAAAATACTAGTTTTAATTTAACACTAGTTAAAATATTAAGAGTCTTACTATTCGCACAGGATAACATCTCTTTTCGCACAGGAGCACTAACTGCGCCATAGGCAGAGATCCCTACTAAGAAAGAGTTTAAAGTATAGCCTTAATTCCTTAGATAAATCTAAGAAAAATTAACCAGTTTGGAATGTGTACCACAGGTACAGGGGAAGTGGTCCACAGCTTCGACAGAGGTAACAGTGGTGATGTCAATGATCACCAAGGCTTCTAATGAAGCCCCAACATACCAGTTCATAGCCTCTATCAGAACCGTTAATGTTTCCTGGCGATCGAAGAAGGTCGCTAGTGAGGCAACGAAGGAAAGATCAGTTAGTCAGAACTCGTTGATTCTGAAGAGACCCAAGAGTGCTAAGTTCCGAGGGTGCGGTACATAACATCGTGGATTATTTCTAAAATATTACATAGCTATATTCTAGCTCCACCGTCCTATAACCGCTTCAGAGATACAATCTCCTATACCGCCATCTCTCCCAAGTTTACACTTGAATTAGAGGGACCAAATATGTGCTTAGGGATATATTCTTTTTGCAGCGTCAACCGGGCCCTAACTTCTCAGTCCCCGAGCGTATACTATCAGCCACAATAGATCCCTAAGTATGAAAGTGAACAAACAATTAAAGACTACATTGGCCTTGATAAATCCGACCATATACCCAGCTCCCATCGATTACAGGCCATACTCGTAAACATAAAGGCAAGATTCCACCCGCGATACTGACACTCTACGCTAAGAGATACTCGCCCAAGTCAAAAACACCAGCTGTTATTTCTCTTAAACCATCGGAGGCTTAGACTGCAACGTCTAAGGGGTGGAAACTAGAGGGACAGTAGGGCAGGTGCCAAGTCCTCTTCAACCATATTATATCCTAGCTCTAACAGGATCTGCGGTATGCTGAATCTCCAGTGCGTGGATGAAAGATATATAAGGCTTGGCTTAGGATTGAGTAAATCCGAATCCCCTTTTGCTGCCTATTTAAGACCACCAGGTCGTTTTAACTGGCTCAACTTGCCCGCAAGTATGAGCTATAGACGAGGTGATAGAAAGGTACCGCTAATGTTATTTCCCACAGTCTCACTCTACAAGCTTTTGTCAACTTAAGTGTAAATATTTCATTATGAATGAATAGGAAACAAAGCACAGTCCTTGATCTTTGAGTATAAGCGCGGAACCAGGAGTCTTGCGCGTCCGCAGTTGTTGTCAAAGGCACGGGACCAAAGCAGAATAACTGCTACAGGCGTCATGTTACTACAACTAAGGAGAGGTGGAACACCATCCAATTGACAAGCTACATGAATGATTGCTTCCGCTAGAACTGTCCCTGAAATGGATCTTGAGCCTCCACAGTCAAGCAGCAGCCTCTACTGCTCAACAAGCAGTCTCCCCAGGTCATATTTTGCTTTTGGCCCAGTCGTAAAGCGTGTAATCGAACTTGGTCGTGTCAGGACGGTATAGGTACTCCCTTACCCGGAGACAATCCCAATGATGATGGCCTCGGCGCGCGTTCTGAATCCACCAAAAGGGCGAGATGCGTTGACTTGATAGAAACCCTTGCCATCCAAGATCTGTCTGTGCCTAAAGGTTGGTGCCCAACTTGACACTACAAGCAGAATATCCACCACGTCATCTTTATTTCGGGATTTCATCGCCATACCACACTAAGTGTCTTGGGGGCAAGCTCTTAAGCCCCTTCTCACTTTATGGAATAAGTACCTACTCCTACTGCAGCCTTTCACTCGATCCCTCGGGATAGGGATCTACCCCTTAATGCATTATGCTGTGTTATTATTGGAAATAGTAGCAGGCTCGCAATCAGTTCCATCATTTCGCGCTCACATTTCTCAGGGACACTCTCTACTAAGATTATCCGAAAAAGGAGACGGGTTATCAATAAACTCAGAATTGTGGATCGATATAACTCTGTAAGAGTTTTGTTGAGACCAATTCAACACCTCTCCGGATATATGATCGGCTCAGTGCTGTCTTAGGCTTGACTGTTTTGGGCGTGTGCGGTGTGTGTATAGGAGTACCAGGCATAGATTGAGGCCAGCGCAGTGACCATGGTACGAAGCCTGTGAGTTGTAACATTCAAAATGCGGAAACTTATTGGCAGGTCGAACTTGACGTTGAAAATATCTCAGGGTAAGGGAAACTTTCGCATCTCTTAGTTCTTGGTTTCATTTGTCTTTGACACGACCAAACTAAACGGGGTCAGCCATATTGGGAGTGAAAATCGTTGCGAACTCAGTCTCTCGAATCTCAGGTGACCTAAGTTTGTGATAGAATGTCGTGGGACCTTTTTAAGACATCACAAGAGTTATGTCCCGCGGTGAAAATCGACAAAAGCTGCTATTGTGGAAGTCGGTTTGAGGGAGAGCCATTTTCCATGTCCAGAAGGTAATGCAGTTGCAGCTTCGCCCCTTCAGATTTAGACTGGTCTTATTCAGCCAGGTTACTCCCGTGATTTGCTGCGGAGATTTCGCCCAGGGCTATTCAACTGGCACTTCCTCACTCAGAACCACACACCGACTGCGCCAGCTCATCCCGCAGTAACGCAAGTTAGATACACTCGATCTGTTTCATAGACTATCATATAATTTGAAGGACTCAAGTAGAGCCATGACAGGCACACTAAAGCCACAGAACAATCATCAAAGGGGGTCAATCATTTATGGTCTCGCGTTATCTATAAGACATGACTTCAAGAATATGCAGATAAAACTTGATATAAACCTTTACTGGAAAGGCAAGCTGGCCCCCGCTTTAATCAATTACTCAAATCCACAGGCAGTAAAGGTAGGGGAGCAGGGGATTATCTGCACGAGTTCGACCAGCCATCTTGCTTCCAAACAGATAAAGACCGATCGACAATTCTATACGTAGCTTACTAGGAGCTGGCAAACGGGATATAACAGCATCAATTCATTCGTGGCTTAGGTCAAAAGATATCAGCAGTACCCCAGGCGACGCCCTGTCAGCATACCATCATAGTTAAGATGCCCCCTCGTCGCATAATACCCCGAATAAAGCTCACTGACCATGATGCATTCGGGGAAGCAAAGTCTCAGCACTTAAGGTTGAAAGAACTGGCCTGGCTGGGGCAAAGAAGATACCAGATACAGCCATAATTTACATACATCTAGCAAACAACAAGCCCAACTCATTGTTTCGATAAACGCCCTGAGGTTCTCCTGAGGCAGAGGGCTCAGGTTTGAGAGGCTATCCAGGGAATTATACTGAAGCAGGTTCGCGGTCAGTACAAAGAATATTATATCCGCTATTTAAGAGATGCGACTTGAAGATTCCGAAGTGGAGTTTTATGCGGCCGCCTTAATGATTCCGAACATACACTTAAACAGGAAGGCAGTCGCGACATGAAGGATTTGTAACGGCAGAGTGAGAAGTTTGAAACTTTGGTATAGCAGCGAAATGTGTGAGGAATGTTACGAGGCCAGCACTATAATGCGGTGTGAGATGTTGGAACAGACAGTATCAAGGGTGAGGCGTTTGCTGTCCTCTCTCAACCACTGCAAATGAGACTGTCACGTATCATCGAGTCATTGAAATCGGGGCGGCTGATGCTACTCAACATGGCAAGTATATGGATCATCTATCATAACCTCGGTGGCTCTAGAATTGAAGAACTATTGCTTCCCTGGGCACCTCAATGGCCGAGCGGTTGTTCTTAGTAGAGGTTGAAGAAGGACCTTGTTGCGTACATAGAGAGAGCAAGGATAGGCTAAAGATATTTTACGGAGCTTCGAGCGAACTGTGCTCTCCTACAAACGAGGTCGTTGGTCATCGCGACCCAAAAATTTGGCAACACATCACAGCCAGCTCCAGAGACAAGATGATAGACTAGAAGCTCTTTGCTTTGGTACTGGTGGATACGCCTAACGCCGCGTGCACCAGGAGTACCACGCTTTTACTCACAATATCCCTATCTCTATGGTGCCACTGCTGACTAGTGCAGTCGTAAGTTAGTCTTTAGCAAGTACCGGTGCACCGTGCCCTTGAGATATAGTTCGTTTCATTATCCATCCTCTACGGAATGTATGTCAAAGACCTAACAATAGCCAGTATATGTGTTCGAGATCCATGGTCAGCTACCCGAAACAAAAGCAAATAGGGAACTCTGTTCACAATTATATCTCGGCCAAGCAATGAACCGAAGACCTGGCTTCCCGTTTGCGTTTCTATACTTGGCAGGATACTAGTAGCACAGAGAACCACGAGGCATTCCAGCTTTAGGTGGTCCTGGTACCAGTATACTAGTGGGTTACATATACAAGGAAAGAACTCGAGACATAACTAGAGGCGCCGAGGCCAGTCGTTGAAACTCAAGAATTTCCAGTATTCTGTTCGTTAGTCCCATCAATAACAATCGCTGTGCCTTCGATCCCCATGCCGCCACGAAATCTCATGAAGTGTTCCTGGAAAGGAGTCGCGTGGAGGATACACTGGGCGTGGTCGAGTAAGTAGTCGACCTTGATATATGCGTAAACGGCGTGGTAGGCTCAGTAGGTGTCACTAGGACTGGGAGTAGGTAGAAACTAGCGCGCTGAGACCGGGAGAGATTGCGGGTTTCGCATCTTTCCTATATTCACTTGATCACTCTGGATTATGGTGATAGCCCCTGGTACCCGACTCTGTTTGCCAACGGTCTAGATCAATTGAATGACGCAAGAGTGACCGGGCTTTGGATCATCCTTAGCAATGTCGAGACTACGCTTGAGGTGTCAGACGAAATGTTTCCTCAATATTTGCACCTCTTGCACTTCAGAGCCAGGCAGATCTCGGTCATGTCGGATGTTCAGAATGAGTTTCAAGAGATTGAAGGACTCGACGAAAGACGTTTCGCCACAACTATCTCAGACAATACATTCTAGGCTAGTTTTCGTTAAGCTTAGACCTGACAATGCGAACACTCACAAGGGAGAGTTATTGAGCGTGGTATGTGACAATGGTGGCAATTCTAGTGCTCAGAGTCACCGTCTTCAACCGGGCCAACACTCTCCTAAAGCCCGGCTTCACGGCCGATAATAACAGATGTCTTCGCCAAGCTCTCCGGAATGTTTGAGTAAGCAAATCTTGTCACTCCGGAACAATTAGTATCTCCCCAGCTTGAATGCGCCTTCCGTGTGCTTCGCGTACCGTTCTAAATCAGTAGTCCCAGCAGGTAAGATGTCGGTATCCCAGCTTTTCTGTTCGAGTAAATAGCGCAAGAAACGGTCCTACCACCAAGTCTGTTTCCAGGCTGCCCTCGAAGTAGATGAGAACCGAGAGCTATATTCTAAAGAACCGCAAGGTGTATCACTCTGTCAATTCGCTTGCCCTTGGAATCTTAGGCGACTTTAGATGAGGGGGACAGTAAACTACCCGTCACAGTATCTCGCTCTGTATGCGAATGAATAAAGAGTAGCTCCCTCCCATCTGTTCTTCAAGGAAGTCTCAAAATTATGACCTCCCCTTTGCTAATAAGCTATAATTCGGAACCTCATTATGTAAATCTGGGTAATGAGTTTGAACCAAAATCAGTCAAGCGTTTCGTTCTTAGAAGTCCTCATCGACCATTATTATACCCAAGTATTGGTGGAGTAGGAGCACGCCTTCTCCAGCGACGTCTTCTCGATCTCGTGGTAGGCATTGACAGGAAGGTGTCAACGGGCGGACATCTTCTCCAAGCCATCATTAGCATCGAATAGTAAGACTTGGGATCGGTTGCAAGTACCTGCTTGATGAGGTCCATCTTGCTACGAGATATTGCTGGCTGGCTGCATTAGTCTATGCAAACTTAGGTAATGAGAAGCCTTGGTATAAGCAATCCTTATTAATAACAATGTAGTTGAAACCCAATGCTACCGCAAAGACCAGGTCCTTTGAAGTCACCAGAAGTGCGATGAACATAAGAACCCTGGATTTCAAGAAGCTGAGACGTGTGGAGAATCTGGTGGAGGATCTGGCGGAGTCTGCTGGTCTGAACTAGTTACTTCGTAGGGACTCAATCTTTGGGTCATTGCAACTAGCAGCTCAGGGCCGTTAAAGCGTCAAAGGAGCTCCGTCAGGAAACCATTGACGTGCGCCAAATCCCACCAAGGTCGAAAGCACCGCCGAAACCGTTACATGAAGTTGCTTGGAAACGTTGCGCCAAGTAGCGTGTTGGGAAGCGGTGGCAGATGAAGCTTCTGGTGAAGATTAGGAGTCATCGAGAGTTGACGTGTCCTCTCTTACTTCAGGCGACCAGAATAGATACCTTCTGGTGCAGGGATAGCCACCAATTTATTCATGTTGCTGGTTCATTCGACCTTTGAGCCCATCTGGTTTTTCTTGATCCACAATGCTGATACGCAGCTCTTTCAGATTGTCTCGACTTCTATGCCAAGTTTGTGCTCAGGCTTGGGCAGCACATCTTCAGATTGCCCAATTCCACGCTAGTTATCGTGCAAATCGACCCAAACACCGTCGCCAGAAACAACTGCTGATGGAGATATTGCTTGAACAGGAGATATTTCACCAGAAGGGGGCAAAACTTGGCAGACTAACCCCTGGACTATCGTTCGCAACGGCCAGATCGTGATGGAGCATTGTTGATTTAGGTTAATATTAGAGTCTTACTATTCGCACGGGACAATATCTCTATTCGCACAAGAGCACTAAGTGCGCCACAGGCAGAGATCCCCCCTAAAACCAGTGGAAGGTGTAGCCTGGATTTCTTAGAAAGACGAGCTGAAATGTAAATAGATTGCTTCAAATTAAACTTATAAAGCCTATTAGCTTGAAGTACTCCTTTAAGGCTGCGAAGACTGTTGTGAGGGCTCTTGCAAGCCGGACCTGTTATGGCTATGGGGCCGGCTTAAATATGGCTTAGATCTGTGGCTGTTAGAGCTGCGGCTGCTAATTGGCTAGCAGATGCGGGACTCCCGTGCGAATAGACATCTTAACCCGTGCGAATATTAAGACTCTAATATTATCACCAAGAAGTAGAGTTCCAGCTCAACGGCTGCAAGCATATCATCGGATCTCATCCCGCTCCTAAGCTCCCACATATCACGTTGCGAAAGAATAGAAAGAGATTGAAGGATTTTAGAGCCCAGTAATTGCCTAATGTGACTCTACTGATATGGCAGTTACTATATGTAGCCAGCTTTGTGATGAACAGCGGCAGGTATCCAGCACCGCTGACCTCGGAAACCTGACAACTCGCCCGATTAATGACGAGTAATCGCAGAACTAGTAGGAGGCCTTTGCAGCCGAAGTGGTCGATGTGTTATTCTCTGAGGTCGATATGGATAGGACGTCAGCCTGTCAGCTCGGCAAAGTGTTTCTTTGAGAAGAGACCCCATGTCGATGGCGAGGCCGGATTAAGGAGTAAGGGCAAGGGATGGAATCACTTGCTATATGGCTGTTCAGAGTGGATTCGCCGAGTGGTGTCGAGTCATGGCCTTTGTGTTTTCGTGAAAGATTTGTCATACCCACGCACTAATGAGCCGTCGAATAACAGGTTAGCGAAATACCCAGGGGTCACGATCCCAAAGCCACACAGCTCCGCTTGCTCAATGCTTTAGTGCGGTCATGTCCTTCTCAGCAACTGATCCAGGTGCAGCTGTTTGGCTGAAAGTGAAAGCAAGACCCAATTAGAGACATAGGCCCACTGCTCGTGTCAATATTGGCGAACCACGGCTCAGGAAATGCAAGATGTTCTTCTGGCACTCCTTGCACTCGGTACTGAAAACCCGATCTCTTAGAAGATGCAAGTTGTGAATTGAAATGATGCGAGTGGATATGTAGAATCTTACGCTATAGTTAAGCACAAAAGAGCTTGTGCTCAACGAAGACGGACGATGGCGATGGCACAAACTTGGCCCAAAGCATGCCGCTAGCAGGATGGACAGGCATGTCATGTATCCGTCCATCTCGACTATAACCGGTTCTTGCACAGCTCCTCGCAGCAATTTGGCCTCGCCCATAATGATGTAACATCGTTTGGTGACCTTGACTGGCATCGACACTTGTTGGAGGGAAGATTACAGGCATGATTGAGAGAGCATCACGGCTTTTTAGTCTTACGCCAGAAACGTATACTTTTGTTGAGAGCGATCTACCTAATCAGACATGGCATTTTCACATTCGATGATCAACGATTAAGTCACAAGCAGAAACCATGTCAGTCGAAATGACCTATACATTGGACAAAACAAAGATTTATAACATCATAAGACATTGTTTCGATCAAATCTTGAACTCTTGGCGGAAGCTCGACTTGTCAATACAGTTTCCTAGGCCCTGAAATTGACTGAAACTTTCCAACAGCAAGAGAACGGGGGTGTTGGGGCATTTATCCGCTCCGAGTGCCTTTATAACTGGACCGTTTTCAATTTGCGAAAGGCTCAGGCACTCCATGAACTACATCTCGTTCTCCTTTCCTGTTGGCTTCGAGCATAACTTGTTCGCCTCTGCTTTCGTGAATCTTCCATGTCCACGTTGGGGCCGGTAGACGCCCTCCAGATGGGAAGGAGAAGGTATCTGACCACATACAAAAATCAGAGTAACTTAATATCTGGTCCTGGTTTAACCGCGCAATTCGAGCCTCTAAATGTTGGGCCTAGGTCGTATAGTGGCTTCTGTTTCATATCGGGTCCGCCAGGGTTTGGCTGTCTCAACTCCGTTCGCATCTTATTCTGACGTGCTTCCAGGCTTATCCATACCTCGACCTGCTCCACGTTTGATTTATTTCTGGAAAGACCTTAATATATACTCCTCTTCATTACAAACGTCGAGAGGGCCATGTTTCGCTCTCATCCGCACTCTTATTGACTGGGAAGTATACATTAGCATTCAAAGAACCCGTTGCTCACAAATTTGATGCGTTACCACACGCGAGGAGCGTCGAACCCAATTAGTATTTTCGAGCCGATTCGACTCGAGGAAGAGAGATTCCAAGATGCTTGATCAACTTGCACCAACAATAGCAATACTGAGCAATGCGTCTGACCAGCATGCTCCTTCTTCGTCTGCTCTCGCGCAAAGGTCTTGCGGATTGATCGGCTATAGACAGGGACATTTTCGGTGATGGCGATGGCGCGAATGGGGGTTTCGGGAAGGCTGAAATTCAAGTGTCTCTGCATACAGTCGGCACGACGAGAGGACGCGTCGGGCGCGACGTGAAAGAGGAAGGGCGGAGTGTATCCGGGTGCCATAGTCGTTGTCGAGAACTGTGTTGGTTGAAACTTGGTTGCTCTCTTGGGAACTGTAACCCCATCGCTGTCTCATCCCAAGGCAACTCGATCAGACTTTGCACGGTGAACTTCTCTGACATTGTGCGAGTCCAGCATCGCGGTCTAAAACACTTGCGCCATGGACCACATGTGTCTCGTGTAATCGTTGTCAATCAGCCTAAAGAACGCCCTAAGAACATGGCCGTTCCCCTTTTTAACCAACTCGACCAAATGGCGACTATTTAACTTGAAATTGTGGCTTGTCTGCAAGGAAATAAAGCAAAAGTTCTAGGAGAGGGGCTTCCTCGGGTTTGTCTGGAGCTCAGCAGAATGTTAACCGTTTCTTCCCTAGAGCCCACTTAGGCTCGTAAACGAAGTCTTCACCTCCCTCCTTCACCTTTTTTGGCAAACCCTGTGTTGATTGTGTAGCAACCTTGCAAAGCGTGGTTACGTTCTACATATAACTGCACCCCACACACTCTCTAGAAGAGTCCATGGAAATCCTTCCATGGCTTTTCTCAATCAAGGCAATCATCTCGGACTGGCGCTGCACAAAGTCTTGAAGATGTTTTCAGTCTTCCTAGCCGTGTATCCTGACGTTGATACCAACGACAAGAGTCTTGATCGTGTGTCAACTGAAGAAAGCCACGGCGAGCTTGAAAACAATATCGTGGATCGTTCGTTCTGGTATTCAATATGTCGACTCTGCTATTGCGAGCTGTTGTATATATGAACGTGTTTTGGGACGCTAAGGCTCATTTTCCCAACCATCATCAGCCAGCCGTTTCATACCCCTAGTTTCTAGTCAAGTTAAGATGTTTCTTCTCAACACCAGAGTAACTGCTCACTTCTCGTCCCAAGACTTATTATTTGTTAACCACCTCTTATTGGGCCACTTTGGCCATGATCCTCGATAATAAATCGACCATGATGAGCGCTGTCGGACCCTTAGATGCCATAACCTGCAGTAAAGACAAACAGAAGTACCTGTCGGGATAATGCCTTCGTCGGGGAGAAGAAAGTTAATCAATCGGGCGATACAAGTAGAAGTATTCACGACGGGATTGTAATGGTATAGCTATATCAATATCTCCCCGGCCGGTAATTCTAATCTCGAACTAGATACATTACTTTACAAGAACTTGCGGCGCAATAATTAGGGATAAGTTATAGACACTTTACTAGCATACTACAGGTTGCCCTGCCTATGTCCGGCTTCAAATCGCACAGGACAAACTCTTCGCATTTCTGCTTCAATGATTTGCAGATTATTATCCACAGCTTGTAGTCGTAGTCAACAGCAGGTTTGAGTAATTAAAAGCCCGCATTCTCATGATAAAAAGCGGTGGCAAATCCTGCCGGACCGATGTGGAAGTATTCTGCATTGGCTACCTTCAAAGGTTTAAACTTGGCGAGACACCCACCCTGAGGAGGGGACTGTAGAGGCGGCTTATGTGTTGCCCCTGTAATAGGGGATTGTTTCCCTTGGAAGCGACCCAATATCAAAGTGTTGAGGTAGGCCTCTAGTTTGGAGATGGATGGTCTCTACCACGGGATGAGTAAGACCGAGCCTTGCGACGGGATGTTCTCTGGTGTGTAAATCTCCGCCATACGGGGGATTAAACCTCTCCTCACGTCTTCAGTCGTTGGAAGGAATGTGCTGGACGACCGAGATGTGTTTGTAGTGGTTGGACTTGGAGAACGGTGACAGGAGCAGGGGGACGATTACATGGGAGATTTCTCGCTTCTTGTTCGCGATGTTTGGGGGATTGTTTGATGCCCTACTGAGGTCTTCGGGGTCTGGGTCGCTTGCCGCCCTGTTTTCATATGGTGGGCCTCCCTGCGGACGGTTGGCTGATGGTCTTAAATAGGTGGCTTGAAGAACTTACCATGTCACTTGCTACTGCTGGTCCCATCCCGGATGAGTTGTAGAACTCGAGAGTCTTGTGATCTGGACGAATCGAAGCCAGGATCCAATGTTCAAAAGCTTCGAGCTGCACAAGGAGTAAATATGTCGCGTTATTAGTCATGTGCTTAAGCTCAATTGATGGCCATTTTCTTCTTTCGTCTTCTAATCATTGGGTCCCGCAAGATACATTTCTCCGAGTTCACGCCGACCAGAGAGCTGTAACTAGATAGTACAAGGACTTATCGTCGAGCATGGTAGAGGAGCCAAGCTTTCCAAGGTATAGAGATCACATTTGTAATAAGCGTCGCAATCACAGTCATTATCCTTATACTCTTCTGGGGTGAGATCCACTACTACCGCAATAGGGTGGACTTCCGGATCGCCGATGCAGCTGACCTTGAACAAGTCTTTAACAATGCTCTGACTCGCAAAGGGAGCGACCACATTGTCGAATATAATTGCAAGAGACTCTTCGGAGAGAGCGAGGAACTCCTTGACAATCGCAACAGACTTGCCGGGTCCCCCGAGCGGCTTGTCTAGCAGGGGCACAGACTTATCGCAAGCCTGGCCATTGCAGTTTGACATCTCGAGAGGGTCGATCCCACATGCTGGCGACGCAGGCATAGAGATCAGATCTGAGCCGTGGTTGATATCAAAGTTGGGCGAGTTTGCCAGGACCTCGGAGTCGCAAAGCCCTTGAATGCTATTAGGTTCGAAGGGTTCGGCCCTATCCACTAGCCAGTCCTGGCGACCAGGAGACGCTTCGTGATTATTACTATCTTCAATTCGATGATGGCGGAGCAATCGGTCGAGGATCGATATGGACGGTGGAGTTGTAGGCGTTTGGTGGAATTTTCGCCGTTATCGTCGGGAGCGTCCATGGGGAGGGACGAATTCTTACTTCTCGTCAGCGTCAATCCCATCAATGGCAGAGAAACAGCTTCCAAGACGCACCTTTACCTCGCTATCTCTATGATGCTGATCTGGCTTGGGATGAAGTCACATCTGCTCTCCACTGATGTGCCTATTCATCACCTTCCGACCGATATTAGACAGCGATGGAAGAGTATGGGGGCGCAAGACTGAGTTGCCGGCTAGTTCCACCGCTTGCGCACCAAGACCCGACATTGCAACATAGACATCCAGAGTTTTACTCGGTAAAGAAGCCGCTGAGCTCGTCGTAGCTAATATTCCAGCTATTACACACCTATCGCTTCTGATCATGTAGTACCATGCCGGAGTTTGCGGCACAGGGTGCTGGTTCGAATTGCATACAAGGCCTTAAACAACTTCAAGCATATTGTCCGGAAGGTCGGCATCGACATCGTGAAAGGTCGCAATGAGCTCGATGTAAGCGTTGACAAGGTTGGTGCAGTATATTACCAGATGCTGAAGTAGTTAGTCTACGTAAGTACTCCCTCTATGTCCATATGCGTTGAAAGGACGTATATGTATTGGCGATGAGGAACTTGGACACCGAGAAGAGAGGCTTGGCGACAGATTTAAGGCTTCGGCCATGATCAAAAACGCCGGAGCTCCGAGTGGTTTCGTTGGCATCGGGGAAGCAAGGCAAGGTCTGAGACGGACCATACGAGGGCTGAGGAGTGTGTTCACTGCAGATGCTAGGGAAGAACGAATAGGAGCTGATAAAGAACTGAAGATTAGAGAAGTAGAAACGGGACGACTACAACCCGTCGGTCGTTAACAACTGACAGAGGAAAGGGGTGCGGTTTAGTGGTGATGAGACCATGGCGAGTGCACTCTAGACTTTCGCGCTCAATATCTCGCAGTCCAATTATTTGCCATACCACATGGCCTCAAGGTACGTCTACCTTTGCTTCACTAGGCGCCTAACCGGCAAACCAGGTGTAGTTCAACTATGAGCAACGTGTCAAGCCACCTCTACTTGCTTTGAGAAGACTCGGGAATTCCCAGGGATCTATTCTACTGAGGTGTCTGGAAAGTTATTGGTTGATTATAAAGCACATCCATCATCTTCCCGCAAGGTTCCTCATACCTTGAAACGGAAACACTCGAGCAGTCATGAATGCTGGCGATAAGGGTCTATCTGGAGAGTTCTCCCAACACCTCGGTATCAGCCTGTGGTTACTTTGCCGCAGAAACCCGAGTGAGACAAGAGAATTATTGACGGAATAGCTCAGCTATATCTTATGTTGTTTATACTGCACCATAGAACATGACCGGGGTATTCCGTCTGGAAAACCATGCTATGAATCCTTTACCACCGAGGCTGAACTGGTGGCACCTTCGCCAAGGCAGTACATTCAAAACATATCAAACTTAACTTAGCTTTTTACCTAAGGGAGGTAATATTAGTGCAGTTACTACATAGTCCCACGTGCCGGTCATTATCAAGCCGAGGATGGAAAAGTTAGAGTAGGCATAGCTATAAATTCCATGACATGCGCTGTCTATCTTCGATTGCGGATAGCCACCGCCGAGCGATAGTAGAGTTAGGTGTTTCGGATAGACACTGTTAATGGGATAGCGTTGACTCTAAGGGTAATGGGTCTCAGTGGGCAAGTTTAGACGCTAGAAAAAAGCTGGTACACCAAGATTCAAACCTTTGGGGGTCACCCGAGGTTTGAAAATCCTAGCCCTCGAGCCGTTCATGAGTAGTTGAGCTCAAAGCACCACGGTATACTCATCTATTCCATTCCGTACAAAAGGCAGAGACGATGTTTTACCCTAGTCAAGGTTTCCGGTTGCAAGATTCTCACTTTTAATCATGGCGAAGGCGAGTATTCGTTATTCTGGTATCTACATCCCATAACCCTCAACACTTTAAGGGGGCGTCAATTGTGACTACTAGCCATAGTTACACCTATGCATATCAACCGTCTCCTAGTTGGTATTGAAGGGACTGGGTTAAAGTGTTGCTATTGTTCTCACTTGATTGACATCGACGGCCTATAAGCGGTTATCACCGAGCTCTGTTTCTGTCGACGTCGGGATGGTAAATAGCAGTTTTAAGAGGAAACCGGGCAGTTAATCCAATCTACGTAACTCGCTGAGAATACGGTCAGACTGTCGAAGTATCCATTTCGAATTAGGCCAAAGCCGAAACATCTCAGCTATATCGTCAAACGTTCTCACCCAGTTTCGATACAGTTTTTAGAACAGCTCTCTCTGAGTCCGTCGCAATCATGGTCCTACCAGCTCAGCACCGCTGCCACTTAGGAGATATCACTTCCCACCAATACTGAAGACGTTACGGCGAACTGATTCTAGTGCGTATGATATTTGAGCTTGTCTACGAGGGAACACATCTACCGTCGTATCCAACAAAGACATATTACAACTATTCATCGTGTCTTGCAAGACCGTCGCCAATATCTGCCATGGTTTGAAATATATGTAGATTTCTAAGTCAATTCGTCCAACAGTAAATAAAACCCAGTGAGACAGACTCCGCGTCGATATACAGATAAGGAAGGGTTTGGCATTTCCCATCTCCAAACTCTTCCTCAAAGTCATGAATATTCTCTGTCATCTCGAGGCCTTTGTTTGACAACCAAAAATGCCTCGAGATAATGCTCATTGATGCTCGTAGTTTGAAATGAGATCAAGAAGACCAAAAAATAATCACTTGGTAGCATACCTTGTATATACTGTCAAGAGGATCGATAGTCAGAGACTCGGTGGACTGGGCCGGTATTTAAATCCACGAAGCGAGACGCAAGTGTCTCTGACTTGTGATTCCATGGTTCAATAATCGGAAATGCAATTAATCCTGTTAGCTATCTCCAAGACTTTCGAGAGTGTTCGATCAACTCGATAACCTGTCATTCTAATGTGTAAGAGCTTACGAGAGTCTTGGTTTCTTTATCCTCAGGACACGTTCACCAGGCATCCATTCAAACTTTCTTTCACAATTTATATACAGTTTTGAACTCACTGAAGAGCAGATGAGTTCTGTCAAGTTTAGGAAAGCCATCCGTATAGTTTCGCCTGGCATGATCGCCAGGATTCAGGACTACATGTTCCCAGAAAGCAGGAGACAGAAGCTCTACTGTCTATTAAGTCGTAAGAATACTTGTATGAAAAGATTTTATCTCCGAGACTGATTCTATGCCCATTGTGTCTTGACCGTTGCGAGTCGATGCCATCCCCGAACTCCATCGCGCACGACTTAGAGACATGCTTGCTGTGCTCTTTTATCCCGAGGCTCTTGTTTTGATATACATAGTAGCTTCCAACCCTCGGAACTGTTCTGCAGTCACGGCAAGCACTTTTCTGATGAAACTAAATGCCAAGAATGTTTCCTCAAGGCCTATAAAGTTCGTTGTTTCGTATACGACGGTCCGAAGCTTCCGGAGATTGAAGCGTTCTGAGAAGATCTTCTGGTTCTTTAAAGAGAAGATAAAGATAAGCAAACCAGGACGAGGTTAATTTGCTCTATACTAGAATTCGTTAAAAGAAACAGCAATATTGAACAAGAGAACTGGCAACACTCCGATGCCTCACCATCGACATAAAAGTACGACACAGAAGTCAATGGAAAACTCTGCTTAGCCCGTCACAAAAAGGTTTTAGAAGCTTGATGGTCTTTAAAGAAGTTTTTAGTGTAATACTAGGTCTTAATGAATCGTCGTCCCACGATAACTTAACATCATATGGAATTAGGAAAGTCAGTGTCTATCAAATAATATGAACAGAGATGAATGTAATATGTGTATTTAGTGGGAAACATGATAGATATTATTATGCATGTCTCAAGAGGGATCACCAGACATCACGGCTGACCATATCAAATGTTTGCCTAATAGCACACACCAAGTCCAGCCTAACGAGGACGTAGAACAATAAGTACAACTCAACAAGTCTTTGATGCGTTCATCAGTTGATAAAAAAGCGTTGAGAGTAAAGAGGTTTTTATATTAACTTTAACAACCACGGTTTCAGGATCTGTAAAGTGGCTGGAGGCCGGGGACGGACTGTATTTGGACCAACGATAGAGGTCCGGCAAATCACCACGTCGGACTTAAGTAACTAATGAAGAGTATCCACGTATTTCTAAACTAATTTTCGTGAAGCTTGCGGTACTAAGACGATCATATATTATTATTTAAAGCCTTTTCAGGAGTCACTTATGAGCAGCACCCACGTTTTACGCGTCAATACAAGGTTGCAACTTTCGACACGCATCGCGATGAAATATCAATGAAACATGCCATTAGATATATGAATCTTATTTCTTAGAGATGATATAGAACAAGAAAGATTTGGGACGTTTGTTCGGCTTTTCAGGGGGTGAACATAATATGGTGCGTGAGATCAGCGGCCCCTGAATTCAGGAGCCAGGACTAAGGTCTTTGATCTCCTAGCCTATTCAAATGTCCTTGGTAAATCCACTTCAGAAAAGCCATTAATAAGAGAATTCGACCTCTTCTGGGTTCTATGCGCCTATGAATGTTGCTTGGCCAAGGACCGGAAGTGCTGCTTTGTCCTGAATGTGTCCCTGCTTTCCATTGTTAAATGTTATTTGAGTATTTGACTACTGTCTCAGTGATCAACTTTATTACACTCTAGTTCTTATTGAGTCATTGCTAGTAAATCCTGACTCTTGATGCGCACTCGATAGCACTTGGCTAAGAATATCTACGACGAAATTAGCAGACTTGCAACTGACATATCGCCGTTTAAACCCCCATTTTGTATTGCAATGTGTACGAGCGAACCACTGATGATATTTTCTTTTATTCCCTGCTTTGGGCTGGACTCGTTAAATGTTCGCAGAAGTGATATCCTACACCTACCCATGCATGTCAGACGAAAAACATCATAGCCACTGCATTATAGGTCCTACAGGAGATGTACAAGCAACCAGTATCATGCCCTAGATCGGATTCTTATATAGTAACATTTGAAATCCTATGGGCTGTGGTAATTGTGTTTATGATTATGGGTGACGGAGGCTTACCTAAGATTAGGAAGATTCCAAATAGATAGGTCCGGCATTACTCCAAAAATAATGACAAGAGTCTAAGATAACACGAAGTCTATTATTTAGTTTTTTTATTAAGTGAAGCAAAAGTTTTTGTAGATTCAAGCAGTTGGTGCAATTTTCAGGGGAGGTCAGTTAATTGTCCAACTCAAGCAGCATCCAGCAAATATATACCCCGGCAATGTTCTCCCCAGGTATTTAAAGCTTGTTTTGTAGTCAATACCTTTGTTTCTGGATCTCATATAGTGAATAGCATAGAACTTATTGCCCAATCTCATCACTAATGCATTTTACAGGAGCTGGCTTCTAAAGTCCAGAATGCTCGCCTGACTCTTGTCCCCGGCATAAGTTCCCATGCTGATATAAAGGAATTACGTTTATTCTCAAGGATTATTCCTACTACAATGAACTGATTTATGGCAAGCTTATGTCTAATGGTTGTCATGCATATTATTTTCAGGGGCCTTTAATCTCCTCGAGGATGCAGAACTGCAACTCTTCCGCGGCATTTTCCACAACCTTATTCAAAGAGCTTTTTTGAATCTCCCAACTAGCCTCATTTACTTCAATATTAGATGCCTTATTAGTTCCATTGTATATTTGATCTATAGATACCGTGTTCTGGTCAGCTTAGTTAGCCTGGGAATTGCTGGTCTGATACTTTCGCTGTACCTAGTAGCAGAGAAAGTATAACAGTTCAAATCTTTCCTAGTATATTTATGTTATTTTGATCTATTTATGAGTGAAGAGCTTCAAGCTATCCAGACTTTGTGGAGTTTTCTGCTGGGAGTAATATGCTTTCCGGGATCAGTAATACAAGTTTTGCCCCGGCATTTTCCACGACGCGACTGCACATGTTTAAAAACTAGGAATATCAATTTCGTTATTTTAATAAAATGAATGTTAAAAGAAAGTAGAAATCCATTCAATTTGCTGCACTTTTCAGGGGTTCTTGTAAGCCGGAGACAGGCAGTCAAATGGCATCTCCGGCATTATCTATCCACGCAGCCAAATACTCTAAAAACAGTGCTTTAGCAAGTCTCCATACTTTGTTTATTAACGAGCTCAATACCTTTCAATAAAAATTAGAAAAGCAGTTGATAAACTTTTCAGGACTTGTCTTTTGAAAGAGCAGCAACAGCGCCCAGTTCAATTGGCCCCTGAAAGATTCTTGGATCTCCTGATTCCAGGAAAGTAACACAGCCCAGTCAGTTTTATATTTGTTTCGAGCGTCTTCCCTTATCTTGAAAGGGTTTTGAGGTTATTTTTATTGAGAAGCCAGTCAGTGTTCCGATATCACCGACGAGGTCGACGTGCTTCCCCGACTATTGACAGGAAGTGGACCAAGGCTTGCCGAGCATCTATGTCCTTGGAACAGAGAGCAAGTGAGAAAACGCCTATACCATTCTCATGACCTGCTTGCCGTGTCGCGCAGTTTCCAAGGTCCACTTAGGCATACTGGTGAGTGGTGACCCTAAGGCGTACTGCTGAAATTGAGGTAGACAGACGCAAAATGCTCAAATTAACCATTGAACTAGCCACCAAGATAGATGCGAGTTGGTGCTACTGTTTGAGGAAGGGAGGGATTGATGCGGTAAGGACTCCCGGTCGGGAAATCGGAGAGTGCAGAAAGGTCTCGGGCCAGGAAGAGGTTAGGTTCAGCGCCTGGTCCGACAGGCGCCAAGCGATGCGGACTTCCATCGATATCTCCAATATAGGAGTTTCAGATATGCTGTCATCTCTGATTAGATGTGTTTACTTTCGATTATCCTAGATTATCCTAAAATACTATGAGCCTTGGTGGACTGGGAGTTCGAACGCAGGGGTCAAGTCGACACAGCGCTATTGTGCACTTCGGTCATGGCCCCTGAAACGTATTTCACAAGAGGTTTTGCCCAAAAGCTTAGCCTGATACTAATCAACAATGTAATTGGAGTATCTAGAAGCACTTTCTTTTCTCAAAAAGTAATCTGGCTAAGAAAATCAGGACCCAAATGAGTAGGGCCCCTTATTTTGCCATCTGACACTATTAGTGGCAGATGGACGCTGGAAACAAAAACTACGAAGGCGAAACTTTAACAACAGTCATACATTCTGAAGATGCAAGCTTATACTTATCTTGAGCTGTAAGATAGTTCGGTATATTCCCAAGCTGAGAAATGACTTCTTAAATGCATTTCGACTACAAGGCTTTCCCTGATATTGAGTCTTCTTTTGCCGCTTCCTTGCCGAAACAGCATAGCACCAGGACTCTGAAGCATGATTATTCTCCTCTATTTATTCCTTTCTCCCGGCATCCCCAGAAATTCGACGCTGGTCTGAGACTCCCATGTCTTCGAACCCCTGGTGGCGAAGTATCAACATTCTTTCTCACCTGTAGCAACATGGCCCAAGGCCCAGGCAATGTGTGATCAAAATCCTACTACAGTATTAGTGGCCTCTGCATAAATCCACAAGGCCGTTGATGAAACCATTACTCAACACATCACTGGCTACATACCTCGGAGCATGTAGGAGATCCAGCCCAGCCGCGCATTGCCATGTTTCATCAGAGGATTGGACGATGTCAGAAATTGTAATACCCATCGGGGGTGGAAACACTGTTGAGGAGCTGGATTCCTCCTCGACGGCTTCAAGGGACTGTAGTAGCGACGAGGACCTCGCCATCAAGTGATGAGGAAAGTGTCCTTCAGCGAGCAAGAAAGAGGTATCAACTCATCATCCTTTGTTGCGGAAAAACGTCCGATCAACGCTTTCAATCGTTGCCATGATCGGGAGCAAGGAAAACATGTCGCCGTTGACTGCAATAGATCTCCGCTCAAAGTCCTGGGCCCTCCCTCTATCATGATTGTTAGCTTGGGTCCAGCAATGAGTTATTACCGCAATAGTGGGAAGGGTATTTCCGAGCTTTAAGTGGTATTGCGCTCGATACCCACCACGGCTGGTCACTGGAGTACTTTTGTCGGCCGGTACATTATGTCCATTGATTCCCCCTAGACAGAACAGGTTCAGGTGGTTTTTCCACAGAGGAAAGTCTCCCCTCTATCATTCTAAATCGACTCAATCAAAGCACTCGTCTCTTCTTCGATATTTCTAGCAGAGTATCGGCTGTCTCACTCAACGTCTTTTGTCGACTCTGAAGCTCAACTGTGACATCTTTGCAAGGACTACCTCTACCTAACAAGTGTCACCTTGAAAAAATAGTGTCTCGGAAGACGCGAAGAGATTGAAGTGCTCGTTGCGGAACATGTTCCTCGAACGCACAGCTTGACTCTCGAATTAGCCAGTTGGAGTGAATATTCGATGACGCGGTCTGGGTGATGATCAAGTGTCGGGTCCAAGGTTTCCATGACGTGTCGAGTTCAATTTCAATCTCCGACAATGATAAATGAGGCACCAAGTCATTATAAGCTAGTGTCTTATCAAACTTAACCGTCACTTTGAGCACTGGAAGTCACGTAGACGGAAAGATGATCAACAGCAGCTGCAAGTCGTACAGACAAATATCCAGGAAGCTCAAACAGATTTTGACAAGTCTGAAGGTTCGCTCGCGCTCGATAGACTACACCGCTGATTTCTCGAGTTGAGGAAGCACGAGTTGTGTTTGAAGCTCTTGCCAGACGGGCAGTATGGAGAGCTGGCTTGTGGCTTCGTCGATGGAGCAGATTAAATGTTTGTGTCCTGCATTCCTATTACTAAATATACACCTCCCTTCACTGACGAGCAAAGGAAATATGACTTGCCTGAAGATCTTGGAAGTACCATGCATGATGGACTTGATGCTTAGACAATGAGAGAAGCCGAACGATCAACGACTTGACCCAGAGTTCACGGACAACTCACGTTGAAGTTCAGCCAAAAGTGCCGGGGGAGGGGATGATGAAAAGGGAACAAACGGAAGAAAAGCCAACTACCATTCATCCAGACTCGGAGTATTCTCGAAGCTCACGATTCGCATCCGAATGGGCGTTCTACCTCTAGCCCTCCTCTTTCCCGCCCGAGACTAGAGCAGCTCTGTCTGAAGTGCGCCCCGTGGAGGTCTCTCTTGAATTGGAGATCTTGGTTGTTAGGTTCTGGTCTTTGTGTTCTAACTGCAATTATGATTTTTCCGGCTTGGCGAGCCGCCAGTATACTGCGAAGACGTCAAGGCCTCTGTTTAAACCCCCTGCATAGAGTTAGCCATCCTGAGCTGTGTATAAATACCTGGCGAATCGCAAGGATATGATCGGATATGGATCGATCCAAACCAACAATATAACGGCTAATTGCCCGACATGGATCAAAGTCCATCTCCGAGCGATGCTCTCTGTGAGCTTGGAAGTGAAGTGATGGACCAGGAGCTGCGTGTTATCTCATTCTTGTGAGCCCGATTGTCACGACGGGAGCTCGACATGTGTACTAGTAGGCTGTTATTCCCCGGTGTCAGAAATGGTTGATTGACTTTACGCTTACAAGACGGGGTCTTGAGCCGTGTTCATGTCAAAGACCGAGTCCGCAATAAATCACATCACCAGTTCCAAATAGTAGTTTATTCATCGTATACTGCATTATAACGGGGACAGCAATATCACAGTGTCATGGTCGAAAGGGGCCACAGCAGAGTGACACGCTCGTAAACGCATAGACAGTGGAAGAGAAGCATCGCGCAAGCGATTGGCAGTGAAAACTACATGCAACGTCCGGCATTCGAAGAAGCAGGCATAAGGTCCGGCAGCGTGGCACTTGTAAAGCTGAAACCCTCAATTACAATTGAAGGCACCATAAAGCAGCGGGTAAGTCATGAATGATAGAAATAGGTATAGCATATGGCGTTCGAGTAGCGGTACGTGCTCGGAAGGGGGGTTCGGTATAGAGCCTGATTGCCAGAGAGGGCAGATTGCGTCCAGTACCATCGATTGATAGAAGGACAGGACGGGGTTCAAGCGTAGCTTCGCAATCGCCGAACTTCGTGCAGTGTTGTTGGGATATTTATGAGAAGCGAGGATAATGTCAATACGTCTGCCCTTAACATGACTGAGAGGCGTCTTGGTTAGCACTGGGCCACGCGCGGAGAAATCGGGGTTTCTGAGAGTAGAAAGATACTAACGGGGAGAACAAACTCAACGAATACGACTGGCGTGTTGCCATAGTTACAAAGGCGTGGCGCATGACCGACAGCATCCATTAAGCTTTTGAGCTTCTTGAGGCTGGAGGAAGGACTCGAGCCGTAACGATCCTAAAGTCAATCTCCATGTCATCGCGATGGTGACATGCTGCGGTCACTGCGGTCAATTACTGAGATCTTAGAAGGCAAGCTATAGGGTTGAAGAAGAAGAAGAAATAAGGCATGACTGGAGCATCTTGGCCTGTAAGCTTAATCCGATGGCTGAAGATATATTTAACGAACGCGTCGTGGACGCGAAGGACCATCCTCACGAGAAATACGACGAGGTAGACGCCGATGCTAGTATCACTATGGTTTAATCGCTTTATGCCCTCACAGGTTCACTTGAACCAGACCGGCGCTCTCAGTTATTACAGCCAGCACATGGTCGCTTGACCCGGAGCCATTGAAGCTACGCTCCAAAGGCTTTGCCCACTCCGCGCCTATCAAACGGATGCAAGTCGGTATCAATAGGAGACGTCGGACTTACTTGCCGAACTTTTTATTTTCCCCTCTCTTTCGTTATCTCATCTTCTCGGCAGTCTACGCACTGCGTTCTAATAATATTGCCTCTTTTCAATTGTCCCACTGTCGCAAATTGTTAAAATGTATACTTAAATGACTTATAGATTGCTTAAACAGACTAGAAGGGAAAGAGAGAAATGCCCTATATTAAATATATATATATATTCCCACTTCCCAACTATTTTTAATTAGACTTACTTAGATCTATTATATCTCTATAATTAGATCTTAATACTTTTACTTAATCTAAGATTACTATTTTTTCTTTTTTTTATTTAGCCTATTATTTAAATAGCTTTTTAAAGATATTTTATTAAAACCCTAAAAATACTTTTATAAGTGAAAATTATAAGAATAAAGCCTTATCTTTTAAATCTTTATAATTTTAATATAACTTTAAGCTCTTAAGTCTTTTATTTCTTATTAAGGCAGATCTTTTATTTTAGCCTATATCTATACTTTTTATAAAATATAAATAAGATAAAGATCTTAGCTTTTACTACTTATATTAATTAAATATTATAGTTTTAGACTTTTAGTCTTATTTTTTTATATTTATTAAAAGATTAATTATTATAGTTTAATTAGAATTATAATTACTTATATATTTACTCTTACTTTTATAAGATTTAAGTTATAAATTATAAGGTATTTTTCTCCTATTAAGTTCTTAATTATTATAAGAATAAAATAATACTAAGAGTTACTTTCTTAGTTCTTATTAGCTATTTAAGTAATAGTCTTAATATTATAGAATACTATCTAATAGTTTTTTTCTTTTACTTTAGTAAAGAATTTAAAAATAGTATTATAATTATATATATTTATTATACTTCTTAACTAATTTACTTAGTATTTTTTATTATAAAAGGAGACAGTTTATATATAAATATATAGGGTGTATTTATAAGTAGTAAATTAGTTAAGAAATAAAAGAAAGTTAGAGCTTAGAGACTTTAAATTAATAAGTAATTTAATAAGTAAAATTAAGTTTAATTAATTTATACTTATAGTTAAGACTTTTATTACTTTAAGTATTAGTAGAATAAGTTAGGTTAGAAGAAAACTATATTAGTTAATAAAGTAATTATAAAGAAGTAGAATAATATAGACTATTATTTAATAGAATAGTTATAATAATAGTAGATTTTAAGTTAAATATTAAGAGATTCTATTATTATAAAAACTAACTTTATAAAATTAGAGATACTTTTTAAATAAATATTACTCTATCTATTTTATAGCCTTATTTAGCCTTAGACTTAATTAACTAGGCTTAGTATATTATAAAAGATCTTAAAGTAGTCTTTTAATAGCGCTTTTATAAGACTATTAGTAACTTACTAGTCTATTAAAATATATCTTATATTAATTTCTCTTATAAGCTGCATTTTCTATATATAATAATATTAAATATTAATATACTTATTATATAAGTAGAATTATAAGTTCTTTAATATTATAATTATATTCTAATTATCTCTAAAGATTATTATTACTTTTAAGAAGAGTTTACTAATATTAAAGTGTTTTAATAGCTCTTATAGGAGTACTTATAATTAAATAGCTTTCTTTATTATTTAAGTTTAATTTATATACTTAGCTTTATATAATAATAATATTAGGACTATTTAATACTTTAAGCTCTAATTAATAGCTTTTAATCTAAGATTAAAGATATAACTAGTTATTAATTATTAAGTTTCTAAGTTACCTGCTTAATTTAAGTTAATATAGCTTAATAAGAGTTTTAAGCTTTCTTAAAGGCAAAGTTTAAAGTTAATTATATTATAAAGATATTTTATAATTTATTTAATTAATATAATATATTTAAAAGTTAGGTTTCTAAAGTAATAGTTATATAAGAATATATTAAAGATAATATCTAATCTTATACTAAGTATAGTATATATTAGAGACCTAATTGCTTTAATAAACTATATCTTATTATTTTAAAATACTTAATATTCTTTCTCTATATAGTTAAACTTTATTATTATAACTAGGACTTTAATTAAGTTAGCCTCTTATATATTAAACTTTTTAAGAATCTTTTTTAAATAGGCTCTTTAAGACAGATAAATAGTATTATTTTTTTAATTATATTAAAGGCAGTCTTTAGCTAATAGGTCTTTTACTAACTATACTAATATATAGGCCCTAAGTAATAGATATTATAGGAAGTAATTAGAGCTATTAAGGTTATAGTCTATTCTTATATATCTTATCTCTATATTAATACTATATTATATAAGGTTAAAAGTGCTATTTCTATAGCCTTTTCTTATATATATAATTATTTCTATTAGTATAATAAGTATAAGTTATAGCTAGCTTATAATTATAAGAAATACTTTACTTTCTTTTAAGTTATAGTTATAATAATTCTATATTAGGTAGTAAAGATTAAAGTCTCTAATAAGAACTATCTAATTATTTACTTTAAGATCTATAAGAATATATAGCATAGATAATACTCCTATATTATTTAATAAGTTATATATAATAATAATTTAATAAGAGGGGGAGATAAAGGAGATACTTGCCTAGTTCTCTTCTAATTTATATATTTATAACTTAAGGCTATATTATATATATATATAAATCACTACTTATTTTAAGCTATATATTATATAGTAGTTAGAGTTTCTTAAGTAGACTAGCGCTTTTATTATTATACTTATTATTAATTTTATAAGTATAATTATATTATATATGCCCTTTACTTATAATATAAGTACTATAAGTCTAAGTCTATAGTTTATATTTTAATATAAAATACTTAATATTAATTAGGCTAAGTTTAAGCTATAATTAGGCCTTAGGAGGGTTCTAGGTATAGTTCTTATTATATGCTTATTAGGGGTCCTTATATTAGTATTAGAGTTTTAAAGCTGCTTATACTAAGAGCGCAGTTCCTGCTTATAGCTAGTCTAAATCTGTTATAGTTTAGGGTCTGCTATATATTTCTTAAGGGGTCTTTATTAAAAAAGCCTAAAGATCTATCTCTCTTTCTATTTTACTAAGAACCTTAAAATTACTATATAAAGATAGGGGTATATATTATATTTAGTGCCTTTGCAGTTACTTTGCTATTATAGAAGCATATTAGTCGCATATTAAACCCTTCTCTTATATATATTTAATGCTTTTTTACTATTAGGCAGTTATAGCTTTAAACTAAGTAGTTGCCCCTATATAATATATAGTAATATAATATCTCTCCTCTAATTATTAGGCAGTTATCTTATAGTTCTCTATTAGCCTTAGAGCTATATACTATGCCTCTATATTATTTATATACTTCTTATGCATTATATATCTTTATAATATATTTAAACTAAAAGTACTTATAATATTAAATTAGCTTAAGTCCTTTATTATAGAGTTTATAATTAAAGACCTCTCTATTTAAGAAGAGGCTAAGGTCGCATAGTATATTTATATTATTTATTAATATTATATATAGGATTAGGCTTATATATATTATATTTAATACTTAGTTTAGTTTTTCTTATATTTTCTTTATTTAAGTAATATTAATATTATTCGAGTTATTTATTTTAGTAATTAAAGTATTTATATTATTTAATATAGATTTAATATATATGCTCTTTACTATTATTATAAAAGTAAGGGGTATAACTTTAATTTTATTACTAAAAACTATATAAATTTATTCCTTTTTTTATAATCTTACTACTTCTATTATTATAAAGATAAGTATTATATTAAGGCTAGGAAGTCTCTATACTATAAGAATATTATTACTGCCTTAGGCTTAATTTGCTATATTAATTATCTTCTTAGGTATTCTATTTAATATATCTGCTATTACTTCTTAAGTTTAAATAGTAACTTTATACTTAATATAGTTCTATATTAGCCTTTTAGCTATTTTCTACTACTAGTAAATTAGGTTTATTTCCTTCTGGCCTTTTATTAGGATTTTAATAAAGGTTAGCAGTTTTCCTCCTAAGTTAATTAGTTCTAATACTCTTAATATAGTTTTTAATATTATAGTTATTACCTTAGTAACCTAATAAGAGATATAATCTTTAATATTTATATCTAGTCTATTAGTAATATAATTATATAATATCTCCTAAGCTTAATAACTACTTATATACTCTTAGAATACTCTCTATATCTCCCCTAAGAGGTTAGAAGGCATAATCTAACTAATCTTTTTATAGGCTTTCTCTATATATATATTAGTATAGGCAATAGCTAGTTATAGCTTAACTATAGTATATTAGCTGCTAGTATTATACTAGCTGGCTACTGTATATAGGTTATATAAACTCTACTTAAGGCTATATTTTCCCTAGTTAATAACTATTAGGTTAGCCTCAGCACTAGCGCTAATATTATAGGCCTAATATGCTATTATAAAGAGGGTAAGATAAGGTTACTAGTTTTAATTCTAATATCTATTTATATTTTAGGGATAATTTAAAGCTATATTAGGCATTGCCTTAGTCTCTGCGAAGATTATTATATTATATAAATAATTTTAATTAATATTATAAATAAGTTTTATATTATTATTATTAATATGCTATAGACCTAAATCAGGTAGATAGAGCTTCTATACAATAATCATATAGGAAAAA
>JAANBC010000119.1:0-77020 GCA_014621405.1 Stylonectria norvegica
CGGTCGAGCCCACCGAAGCCGCCGCAGCGAAGGGAGGCCCCGCGGCCAAGCGCCGGCGGCTGGAGCTGAGCACCGTGAGCGCGCTGCCGAATGCCGAGGAGGCGTTTGGCATGGGCGAGGGCAAGGATCTGCTGGAGAGGCTGGATGCGATGAAGGACGAGGACGGCGAGGAGGATGCCGAGTTGGAAGGTGATGAGGGCATGGAGGAGGAGCAGGATGAGGTGTATGACGATGAGGATGCGGGTGACTACGACGCCGAGAATTACTTTGATAACGGTGATGAGTTTGGGGAGGACTACGGCGATGGGGACGAGGGCGAGGGAACGTTCTAGTCGGAGTTTCTACTATGGTCCGACGGGAAAAGAGTCTGGCCTGGTGGATGGATGCCCGTCTTGTATACTGTAGATACCTGCTTGATACCCACCCCCATAAATGGGCAGCGAATAGTAAATCACTTGTGCTATGCCTCTCATCATTGTTTCTCTGGTGTGTTCACAAATCGTCTGTGTTCATGGGTATCTATTTACCTCCGTGTCAGGCTAGGCGAAACAGCTAGATCTCGCCCATACACCCAGTGTCTTCATTCATCCAATTTTCCTTCCACCGGAGAACAGGCTGCGGCCGTTGGCTTTTGTATTCGTACATTTCGTAGGGTTTGTTCTCACCCTGAACCATGGCACCATATAGCCCTTTGTTACAAGAAGCCTTCTTCATCAGCTAAAGCCGACGTGGCAACTGTTAAGCAGCCCTCATTGACCATTCTCTCTCATTTTTAGAGCTTGTCAAGAGGCCATCCCCATGGCGTAAACACCGCTGTCCAAGATCCCAGCCTGTAGCCTCGACAACCTCTCCCGCGTGTCGGCAATCTGCCCCGCCTGCGCAACAATGGCATTACCCGTCTCGCGCAGGGCAGCGAGAATCTCGCCCAACTGGTCCTGAACGACCGCGCTGCCACTCGTGCGGTCGCGTAGCGTACGAATCTGTTCGTAGAGCCCGTTCTCCACGCCCGGCATGTCACGCTCGATGTCACCCCGGTACTCGTCAAGCCGCTTCTTGTACCTGTCAATATCGTCGCAGATACGGTTGAAGTAGGTGATGAGGTCCTGGGCATTCGCGTGCGTGGACGCCGCATCGGCGCGGTTGGAATCGGAAGAGGGCGATGAGCTGGCGAAAAGCCCCGTCTGATGGTAGTGCGTAGGTAGCTTAAGGTTGTCGGTAGCCTTGAAGGAGAGCTGGGCGTCTGCAATGTTCTTCTTGGTCATGTCCTGCAGGACCTTGACCGTCTGGATGTCGTTGTTGAGGGCGACCTGGACCGTCTTAAACTTGGATTCGACAAACTTGACGTCACGGCCGAGCTGCTCAATGTCCCGCTCGTGCTGTGGCATGAACTCGCCAATCTCGTCCTTCATCTTGATGACGCGCTGGATGCCCTTGTCGAGCAGCGCGATCTCGTCCTGCACCGGCTTGGCAAGCTCGTCGAAGCGCGTGCGCGGGCGGATGCTGTCCCAGTTGATCTGTACGGCTGAAACATTGTTGGTCGACTGGCCGAGTGTGCTGTTTTGCTGTGGTTGGCTTTGGCCGCTACTTTTGAGTCAGAAATCGTTGCGGCGAGGGGGTGGAAGGGAAGGGCAGCGTACAAGAGACCGCCGGTGGGCTTTGCTTGTGTTTGTCCAAAGACACCGCCGCCTGCATTGGTATCAGTGTTGTTCTTCACCGGCCTGTACATGTAGCAAAACCGCGGTTGTGGTGGCTGCTGTTGGGGTTGCAGGGACTGACCAAAGAGACCGCCACCGGTGCCTTGCTGCTGTTGCTGAGGCTGTTGTTGTTGTTGTTGTTGTTGTTGCTGCTGTTGTTGCTGATTGGTGGTATTTCCAAAGAGTCCTCCACTCGCCGGTTGTTGTTGTTGCGGCTGCTGCTGGGTATTTGTGCTGGCACCGAATAATCCTCCCGATTGTTGGGCTGGCTGCTGCTGTTGTTGTTGGTTATTGGTGTTCCCAAAGAGTCCACCACCTCCTGTATTCTGTGTCTGCTGGGTGCTCGTGTTGTTTCCAAAGAGACCACCACTAGTGGCTGGTTGCGCATTTGTCGTCGTCGATGCGCCGAACAGTCCAGTTCCCTGCTTCGGAGCTGCTCCAAAGAGCCCACCTGTGGTCGCCATGCCGCCTGTTGTTGTCGTTGTGTTCGCTGCCGTGTTGTTTGAGCCTAGTAGTCCGCCTTGCGGGGCAGTTAAAGAGCCACTAGGACGCCGCGGTATCAGCATTTTTCTTCCCTTGACGATATCCATCATAGACTTCATCCTGCAGTAGCCGCTCAGAGCCTGGCTGCCCCGGAAGCTCTAGATAGTTGGGGGGAAGGTGAGAGGAAGCTTACAATGAGTTCGCAGTGCCTGTATTAATGGAAAGACCTCCTGGGCCACTGACTGATCGCGTCAAGGACATGACAGAAACAAAGGCTAAGGGGATGCGACAATGTTGGCGGGCAAGCGCGTTGATGTGAAAGAATGATGGTGGAGTGCGCATGGGCAGTGGATTCAAGGTGTGGCTCGGTGAAGCACGGTGAGGAAGGCGGAGAAACCTCGGAACCGAGGAGCTCTGTCACCTTTGAGCTTGGAGCTTTACGACTTCTGGGTTTCGGACTTAGACCCTCTTCTTTCGATAAATCCCCTTAAATTACCATTAACAAGGACTGGAACCAACTCGTCATAATGGATATCGACGAAGACGACGATCTCTACGTTCCAGAGGAGCCCAAGGCGGAGACGGAGGAGGAGGAGAAGAAACCCACAGCCGACGACCTAGAGGAGGGCGAAGAGGAGGACGAAGGCGCTGCGATGGATGAGGATGATGACGATGATTCAGTACGCGCTGTATCTTTTAAGAGAGAAGTTTTACTCTGACCAACTTGATAGGACATTGATATTATCACCGAGCGCAAAGACGGCACAAAACCTGCCCCTCCACCGTACGTTGACCTACGACGCATTGCGAACGCAGCGCCGTGCCCTTTCAGACCAAGGACTGAGCTGACCCTGGCGCAGACAAACAAAATACAGCGATATCCGGAATATCCCGCAACGGTCAGCCTCAAACGATGTCGCCGTAAAGGCGGCGCCTGTCAAGAAGGAGGAAGAGTCGCGCGCATCAAGCACATTCAACGTCTCTGCGCCGATCGCGGATAAGACATCTGCAGCGGCGTCCAAGTCGACCATTGATATCAATGGCAATCCGATTCACGCCGCGACTGGAAAGCCCATCACACAAGTCAGCATTGACGAAGGTTTGTTCCCGACGCTTTTCTTCCACGATACGATGGCTCATTCATGTACAGATCTTCCGGAGAACGACAAACCGTGGCGAAAGCCCGGAACAGACATTAGCGATTACTTCAACTACGGTTTCGACGAGTTTACCTGGGCCCTATATGCCGCGAAGCAGGAGACTGTACGCAGCGAGTTTGGCGCCGACGTCTTCGCCACGAACAACAAGAAGATGATGGAGGACTTCAACATGATGATGATGGGCGGCATGGGCGGCATGCCGGGTGGTGGCGCCGGAGGAGGCGGCGGTGCAGCTGGTGGTATGGGTGGTATGGATGGCATGCCGCCCGAAATGCAAGCCATGATGCAGCAGATGATGGCCTCGGGCATGGACCCCTCCCAGATGGACCCCAGCCAGATGAACGCCATGTTCGCAGGCATGCAAAACGCTGGCGGCAACGGTGGTGCGCAGGGCGGACAAGGCCAGAACTTTGGCAGCGGTTTTGGTGGGAACCAGGGCTTTGGCGGTTACGACCAGAGCATGGCTGGAGGAGGAGGTGGTGGTGGTGGCCAAGGCAGCTTTAGAGGTGGTCGCGGACGACGAGGACGGTGGTAGCGATCGACTTTTCACGTTAGGATCAGGCTGATGGAGGAAAAAAGAGACGATTATGTGGGATTGTGCGATTATGGGTAGGGAAATTGGCGTTGAGGCTTATTAGTCGCATGGTACATGGCCATGATGGATCGTCTATACGGCGGCCTCGGGTTGACAAATTCGACATGTTCAGAATCACCCACTTTCTCTGTTACTCCTTTATATCTTTATTCCGTCTTGCTTGCTTACTCCTATCAAGTCTCAAGCTAGGGACACCTCAACCACCTTCGCCGGCTCCGTCTTGCCATCCACCGGCGTCGCATTTCCACCAGCAGTCGACACATACAGCACACTCTCGTCCTTACCGAACACGCAAGCTGTCGCACCCGCAAGCTCCAAGCTCGTCTCGTTACCCGCAATCTTGACCGCAGCACCACCGCCAGCCGGGACCTTAACGATTGTGTTGGTGACGTTGGTACACACGTATATAGTGCCATCTCGCGCCACAGCCAGGTCGTCGGGGACGATGCCCTCGGCAAGTGTCTCGACGGGTCCCGAGGCTTGCAAGTCTGCGGTGACGGGCAGGCGGTACACTGCCCCGCGGGTTGTGGTGGTGTAGTAAACGTATGCCTGCGTAGATGTGCGGTGGACCTTAAGGCCGTTGATGGCGAAGGGGAGGGGAGCGTTTGGAGGACAAGTTATGGTTTCGTCTTCGAAGGCGATGGAGTGAGCCCCAGACGACACGTCAAGCTTGTAGATCTTGCCGTTGAAGCAGTCCGTGACCAAAATCGTCTTGGAATCCCACGTCGCAATGCCATTGACCATGGCAATTTCAGGCGTGTCGGCGATTTTGGTTAGCTTGGGCTCCGCGCCCGTCAAATCAGCGAGCCAAATGGCCGAGTTCCCGCCTTTGGGGCCAGTCGCTATGTCGAACACGAGGGAGCCGATGGCGAAGACATCAGGAGAGACCTCGCAGATACCGCTCAGGCCATTGACAGGCGCGGCAGAGTCTGGGAGGCGGAGGAGTGACTTGCCCGTGGACGTGGAGGGATCAATAGCCCATAGTTCAGGAGTGTCGACACGAGTTGCGAGGAGGGTGCCGTTGGGGCGGATGGCAATGTTCTCGAACCAGGATGGTTGAGAGGAGAGTTGGAAAATGGTCTTGGTTGAGGACGACATGATGATGATGATTCAAAACTGTAACTGTAAGATGGGAGAGAAATGGGCGCCGATGTGTTTGGAGATGCTCTCATAGACATGAAGTCGGCGCCGATCACCTCTCTTATAACAAAATCGGTCGGAGATAGTTAGCTGGTGAGCTCCTAATTAGGACAGTACTTACAGAAGAATAATGTCACCCAATATTGGAGCCGCCTTGAAGGTGGAGAGCTTCGGCGATAAGTCGAACCCATCCTTGAGCTAACTCGCTCTGTAACTCCGATAAAACCGCTACATACTTCAATTAACATAGTTACGCAGCACAACAAGGCATTTCGTAGCAGGCCGTAGATTTGACCGCTCGGGGATTTGGAGTTGAAACGGGTGAAGACACTCAAAGTTCAAATCCGAGCGTTGACTCTTTGTCGTCCATTTCTACGGCAATCTAGATATCACGTAGACTTTTTGAGCAGATGTCAACACTCAGGTGGCGTGTGGGCTGGTCAATGAAAGAATCCAAAAAGGCAGTAATACTAAATATAGCGTTCAGCCTTTCCTAAGAAGTTATGAGAAGAAGCATGCCTGCAATTACTGAGTACCAAACGCTGGTAATATAGAACACCTTTTGCCACCTAGTTAGCATTTTTCTTGCCCTAAAATATGACAACTTGGTTGTGTCTTTCTGTTATTCTTCTTCTTAGCTTATCTTAGATATCGACTGGACTGTTGTGACGACCTCTTTCAATTGCAATTATTACGTGGATGCTGTTGGGTCGAAAAATTGCACCGCCACACTTTTGCTGCCCTGGTTAGTAGCCTATAGATCTGACATCTCGGGGACATAACTCTCTCCACTCTGAGTTAGACAATTAGACTTACTTACCTATCCTCAAGTCTCAACTCTCAAAGCGCGCCGGATGAAGGCAAAACATGACGATGTACCCGTCCTCTGGACGTATACGAAACAACCCATCCGAGATAATACCCTGGACAACGCACAGCTATCGACACGCTGCCCGCTTGACAATGGACTACACACCGACGCGTCCAGTCCCGCGCGTTACTCTGTCGGCCGGCTCGACCAGCTTCCAGCAGAACTTCTCGTCCTGGTCCTGCTGTACACTGACGTCCCATCGCTGACTCGATTTCGTCGCGTCAATCGCCGTGCCATGGAACTCGTCGACTCGGTCCCTGAGTACGCCGCCATCATCAAGCATTGCCCTGACATCATTCGCGCCATTCTCAGCATTCACGCAGACGCGTTCAACTGCCATGTGCTATACGCAACCCTCAACACCACCCGGTGTTCCACATGCCAGCACTTTGGCGATCATCTCTATCTCATCGACTGTCGCCGAGTCTGCTACTACTGCTTTACTCAGCGTTTGGATTATTTCCCTCTCACTATCGGCCGCGCATCTCGTTTCTTTGCCCGCAAGGGAACGGAGCTGCGAAATGCCATGACTACACGCCAACGTCTGATTGCGGCAAATCCACCAAGCGTACTGAGCCTGCCCGGGCGGTACTGTACCGCCTGGGTCAGTGAAGGGGGCAATTTGGCGCGAAAGCGGTTTCAACTCTTCGACCGTCGGGCAGTCATCCAGGATCCGGCGGCCTCTGGTTTTCCAAAACTAGACAAGACCACCAGGGAACCTCTGCGGTTCATGACTATCATCACCGCGCCGTATCTGTTCGATTTTGGCATGAGGGTCGACTGGGGATACTTCTGCCTTGGCTGCAAGGAGGAGAGCAGTAGGCAGGAAGACATGGATTTTAGGATCAAATACACAAAGGAAGAGGTAGTTGAGCACTTCGAGAAGTATGGACCAGTGGAGGAGACGCCAAGGATACCCGGCAGGTTCAAGCATGCTCCTCCAGTTTGACAGAGCTGTATCGACCGTGTTTTTTTAGGCCACAAAGGTACTATCTTCTGCTTAAGATGTGCAATATTTCCCTTGACTTTGATTTGATTCCAAGAGAGTGCTTTTGAAGTTACCCCTCGCGCTATACCAAGGTCCCACTCATGCTCTTCTAGCAGATCGACTAATACGTTCTATATCGCCATCCCACAGCCTTAGTAGCGGCGCATCTCATCCTTTCCCGGCTGGACCATATGTCTTCTGCACATATGTGCTGATTCGGGCAAGTCCTCCTTCGTCACCGGGGTGCACACGACATTTGTGCCCAAACGCGCTGCGCATTGCTTAAACTCCTCCGGCCTTCTGCACCCGCAGCTATACGGGCGGTACAATTGCTTGCACATAGTGCTCGGGGTGCTGTATGACTTGTTGCGGCGTATCAAGGACTAGAGGCGTAGGTATCTTGGGGGAGAACTAATTTGAGAAGCAAATGTTAGTATCTATCACTATCTATGTCTCGAGACCATGGCAGACGCAAGCCGGTCTGACACGAGGAGCTCTAACTTACTAAGCTTTTGAATTGCCGAAGACAGTACAAGATATTGGGGCCTGAAGGTTGGTATATGGGAGAATGATTTCTGGATGTTCGCTTTCCACACTGATATGAAGCTCCTGATAAAGATGAGGAGCAGACAGCATGTTCCTGTTAGTTATATATCTACCTTGCTCATATTATTATCAGCAGACTCGTGCTCAGATACCGCGCGGCAATTCATGTGTCAAGTGACATAAGCGGTAATCCAGCCTCGCAGGCCTCCCAGTGTGTTGGCTCTTTATTAGTCTGCGAACAGATTCCATTTCTCCCCCTTTGCAGTTGGCCGTTAATGTTTCATTGGCTATCAGTTGTTGTACGGTGTTTGCCGGTCCCGAAGAGCCGCGACCCGCATTGCCGCAGGCGGCACGCACGCGCTCAGCTAGGGCGGCTCGTTGGAAAGTTTGATTGGCTAAGGTAAGATACTTCTGCACTCGCATACAACCTGCGAGCGCGTAGATACATGTTACATGCACATATAGGTACACTTCTCGGTCCAACTTATTTCTATTCTGCAGGCCGGACCAACAAGACATTCATGGATGGCTACCTTACCTAAGTAAGCCCCGAGAAAACAAATACTCCTGCCCGTTCACGCACTCCCAAAGAGCCAACGCCAAACTGCGCAGCCAACTCTCACATCTAGAGCGCCTCCTTACCCATCCCCATCTCGCAGCCGTTATCCGTCGTCTCTGCACCGCCTTTCCGCTATGAACGCCCCCAACAACGCCAATGTCCGGCTCCTAGCATGTCTCGCCAACGACGACGATGATGACACGGATGACAGCGATTACCGCTTCCTCATCGACGGTCAGAATGTCAAGTATGTGACCACAGCGCCAGGCACATTTCGCGAGGCTGAAGAATACCGTACCTTTGAGCCCGTCCTGCTCGGCGAGCTTCTTCCCCCTTTTCCAACGGGCGATTGGAATAACGGCCATGTAGCCAGGGATCCCGAGACAGGGAAGGCCGTCTTTGTCAGAACTGAGAAAGTGCAGTTTGCCGGGGTAAAGAACCTCTGGCATCCTCAGAAACTCAACGAGCTAGATTTCACGCGACAAGACCGAATAAGGCAACGCGTCAACATTTCAACGCATCCGCAAGTCCAAGGTGGCAAACCCGTGCTCGTCAAACTCGCGGTTTGGCCTTGGGAAATCCCCTCTCTCGAGGTTGAGACAACTGTCTATCAATGCATCAGCGACAGCGGCGTTGGTCCCAAGTTTCTAGGCCACCTCACAGAAGGCAAGGACGGACGTGTTGTTGGCTTTATCACTGAGTGGGTGAAAGGCGCGAGGCCCGCAGGACCAGCTGATCTGGAGGATTGCACGAAGGCGTTGGGCAGGCTGCATAAGCTCGGCATAAAGCATGGCGATATCAACAGATTCAACTTCCTTGTGCGAGACGGACATGATGTAGTTTTGGTAGACTTTGAGATGGCGAAGCGCGACTGTTGTCCTCCAGAGCTCGAAGACGAGATGAACCTCCTCAAGAGTAGCTTGGAGAGCTCGAGTTTGCTTGGCGGAGCAGGACCTGTCTATGTGTAGTATATCCGAGAAAGAAGCCAATATTCAATGTCATATACGACCCTTTCTCACCCATCTCAACTTAGGTTAGTTCCCTTTAACTTGAACATCCAAGGCAAATGGAGCATGATGCTTAGATGGTGTAAGATATCAAAAGTCGCTTGTTGAAGTGTTTTAGATTGCTTTTCTTTAATTATACACCTGCGCACATTTTGGCCATTGTCCTCTCGAATTGACAACGAAATTACGCATTGATCGTTATTATTCAGATTGTTCTGCAATATCTTCTAATGCGTCGCCATGAACATGTCTAATTCTAACAGTCAATTGCCGGAATACGCTTTTTCAACCCTATATTTTGCCGACTGTCAGGAGTTTGAGGGCGCGACTCAAGGCTTCGTTTGATGAACTGGAAAAGATATAGGGAGGGCTCCCAACTTGCAAGAAGCCCAACGTCATCCCGAGTTCCCGACCCTTATTTCTCTTCAACTATGTGCGCCCACTCATTCTTCTCCTCTCCGTACATGATACCGCTAAGCCATTGTCTAATCCGCTGCGTTACGGGTGCTACCAGAGACCCGTTGCTATCGGTACTGCCAATGATGAGGTCCTTCTCTTTGTACCGAATTAATCCTACGGGAGCGACAAAGAACTGTAACAAAACGTTAGTTTGCCTCGAACAATACGCAACCCTGGACTTGAGCTTGTTGGTGGGTTTAACTCACTGCTGTGCCGGTGACGAACGCCTCAAGTAGCCTGTTTTCCTCGCTAGCCTGCACCAGCTCCTTCATCGTCAACTCTCTCTCCGACACGTCAACGTCCTGGTCCAATCTTTCCTTTGCTAGTCCCAAGACAGACTTCCTTGTCACACCATCTAGAATGATATCTCCCAGAGGCGGCGTAATCAGCTCAGGTCGCCCAGTGGCAGCATTCTGGAGAATAACGAAGAAGTTACTCGCACCCGCTTCAGTGACTGTATCGTTGGGGCCAAAAAGCCAAAGAGTTTGAATGAATCCCATCTTATTGGCCGCTTCCTGGGATACTAGTGTCGGAGCATAATTTGCACCCAACTGTTAACGTTAGCTTTTCGCCTCACTGAAGGGGTTCGCGTTTTCCCACGTTCTTGAGAAAAACTGCGTCGATGAAAGGAATCGAATCCATAAATGGCTTACCTTTGCGTTCCCAAAACCCCCTGGCCACGCCCTCACTTGCCCTTCACTACAAAGTAGTTTTAATCCAGGCCCTAGCTGCCCAAACTGGGGGAACAGTACAGCAATCACGAATAGCCTTGCCTTGGATGGCTTGCTCACACCAAGCGCGGCCTGTGTTCCCACAACGGCCGGCCTGATGTACAGAAAGGTCCCGGCATCTGGGAGCCATCTCTTGCCATCCAGTTGCAGAAACTTGTTCAGCAGCTTTTCCAGCTCAACGGGATCCACGTCAGGAAGCCCTCCCCTAAGAGCGGATTTTCTTAACCTCTGACAGTTAAGGTGAGGGCGGAATAAGCGGAGTTTGCCATCCTTACCACGATAGGCTTTGAGACCTTCCTATAGTTCACGTTATTAATGAACATCAGGAAACAATACCCAAAGTAGCTTGTCTGCGTCTCCGAACTTACAAAACACTCTGTACCGTAGTGAAGCACGCTCGCAATGGGCGAGATACTGAAGTCTCCGTAAAGCTGTAGTTTAGGGGCTTCCCAGCCTCCCTCCTTAGACCAGTCAACTACGAGCATATGGCTCGTCGTACAGCTTTGAGTTCTCCGAATGGGATCCTCCGGCCCAGGGACTGGTCTCTCAAGCCTTGCATCTATGCTTTCGGTGATGAGCAGAGCCGCATCTAGAAGATTTGGTCCCGCTAAATCGGGGTATGAAGCCTGAGTGGTGACCGGCACAGCTGAGGGAGACATCGGATTCTAGGACGTGTGCGAGTTCCACTTAGATTCGAAATTCTTATCTTGGGACAGGTTCGAGGTGATTTTGCCCTATCTGACCAACTCAATAGTCTCGATCCTCGTCGTTGTACACTATATACACGATAACCCGCCAGTCCTAGCCTGTTACCTCCATTGGGCTTCCGAATCAAGCATTTCCCAATGCGGTAATCCTGTACGGGCAGACGGCCCCACTTGTCCCGACAGCTCGGGGATCGGCTTGGCGTGGGAAGGACCGGAGGGCAATCTCCCCGCAAAAACCACGACGCACAGTTCAAGTCGTACACCGTGCTTGAGTGGACTGGGACATCTATTCTACTTCGTAATATCGATCTTGAAGTGTACATATTGCGTAGCTACTGCATTCTCCCCGACTCGAAATCGTTTAGGTCTTCGTCAGAGACCCCCCAAAGCAAACCACAAGCCCCTATCTACCAATGAAAGTAATTGCCGTCGTTGATCGCTTATCGGTCTTGTGCCGTTTCCGCGCTACTAGGCGATTCACACGCGACTGATAAGACCTGACAGGGCTCCCCTGAAAAGGGAAATTCTGTACGCTGACGACTTTCGTTGGTAAGAACGCCGTAGTCTTAACATACCATGGAGTGCCATCACCGAGAATGGATTCCTTGTGAGTCACTGTTATTTTTGAAACTTGGCATTCACGTATAGCGCAGCTTATTGGCGTCAGATCTCTTCGTGGCAGCGTCAAATTCCTTTGACGGAACGAGCATTTACTCCACAAGCTAGTGCGAACCTGTGGGGAACCATTTACGTACGAGAAACTCCTTCGGGTGACCTCGAGTCTGTCTTTCTAACAACCGTTGTGTTAGTTGTATTCAAAGTTTTGATGTACTACAGGGAGAGCAACAATAGCTTCACTTGTCTTACCGGCTACCGGTAAACGAGGGTGCAGCACTTCTCTGAGTAAAACAACAATCAAAATTGGAACCAATCCAAGTCCGTCACTATGAGCGAGAAGACAGATCCCGCCGGGATGGAGGCCATTGATGCCAGTCTCAGTGGCCATAGCGGGCTGGACGAGAAGGATATGCCAAGAGATGAGAAAACCGGCGTCAGTATCAATGATGGAGAGGTTGAAAGAGGAGATATTACAGACTCGTGAGTTTTGGATCCTCACATCAAACATCATCACCGCCCAATTAACCACCTCGTCCAACTACAGCCCCTTCGCAGAGGTCAGAGCTGTCGTTCCGCCGGTCGACGATACGGAGCTTCCAGTCAGCACATTCAGGGCCTGGTTTCTCGGTATCATCTCGACGATCATATTTGCAGGTCTGTTGCAGTTCTTCCAACTGCACTCGCCGCCCAGTGAGTCTATCTCTCTCCCCGGGCCTGGGTTACCTAGGTCAATGGTGAAGAAGCTGACCGATAATAGTTTTCCTGGCTGCTTACCTCGTCATCATCTTCACTCTCCCGGTCGGCCATTTCATGGCTCGGATCCTGCCAACCAAGATATTCTCACTCCCGTTTGGCATGTCCTTCACGCTAAACCCCGGCCCGTTCAATCACAAGGAGCACACCATCACGGCCATCATGACAACACTTGTTGCGGCCTTTGACAACGGCTCCTTGGCTACGGACGTTTACGTCGCCTTTGACAAGTTCCTCAATGTCCCCGTCACTCCGGGGTATAAGTTCATGTTCCTTCTCAGCACGCAGGCTTTATCGTTTGGCTTCGCAGGCATGTTCCACCGTTTTCTGGTCCGCCCGGCATTCTGCATCTGGCCGGGCGTACTGCCGACCGTATCTATGATTTACGGGTTTCATGATACCAACTTCCAGAACGCCGTCGCCCACGGTTGGAAGGTGCACCGTATCAAGTTCTTCTGGCTAACGCTAGTTGCTGCGGCGAGCTGGCAGGTTGTTCCGAGCTATCTGTTCACCAGCTTGACGACCTTTGCTTGGATTACTTGGATTCGACCGGACAATGTTGTTCTTAGCCAAGTGTTTGGTGCCTCAACCGGAATGGACCTCCTACCTATGACACTTGACTGGAACCAAGTGGCTGGATATCTGTCGTCTCCGCTCGTCGTTCCATCGTGGGCAATCTTCAACGTCTTAGGAGGAAGTGTATTTTTCTTATGGATCGTTGCTCCTGCTCTGCACTGGTCCAACGTCTGGTATGGTAGATACTTTGCTTTCTCCTCTTCACAAACTTACGACAACACTGGAATGCCCTACAACACGTCACGTATCATGAATCCTGACTACTCGATAAACGACGAAGCCTATCATGCTTACTCGCCGGTATATCTCTCGACCACGTCTGCTCTGTCTTATGGACTTGGATTTGCCTCAATCACTTCCATTCTGGTCCATACCTTCTTGTACCACAGAAAAACCCTTATGCAGGCCTTCAAAGCAGCTTTCAAGAGACAACATGATGATGAGCAGGAGGACATTCATGGAAAGCTGATGCAACACTACAAAGCCGTACCAGAATGGTGGTACGGTATCGTCTTCTTGGGCGTTTTTGGCCTATCCATGGCGTTCATCTATGTCGAAAAGACGGGCCTCCCATGGTGGGGGCTAATCCTCAGCATTATTATCAACTTGGTGCTATTGCTACCCATTGGGCTTATGCAGGCGACCTGCAACATCACCATTAACACTGGAGTGCTCGCTGCTCTTATATCCGGAAGTATATAGCCTGGTCATATGGTCAACAATGTTGTTTTCAAGATCTTCACTCTGGTGTGCACCTTTCAGGGACTCGGCTATATCAGTGCGATGAAGATTGGACACTACATGAAGATACCGCCAAGAGTGACCTTTGCGGCTCAATGCGCCAGCATTATAATAAGCTGGGCTGTATAGTCCGCGGTGAACCTTTGGGCAATGTCAAATGTGAAGGGAATATGTACCCCTGATGCGGTCAACCATGTAAGTCAAGGACTTCTTCTAGATTCGGTAAGAAGACACAAAGACTGACAAAGGAAATAGTTTTACTGCCCACTTACAGAGGGGTATGCTCTTAATACCGTGTTCTGGGGACTCATCGGACCAACCAAGCTTTTCAAGTCTAGAGCGTTATATAACTCGATGCTCTGGTTCTTCTTTATTAGAGCAGCTCTCCTAATAATTCTTTATATGGCGCATAAGAAGTGGCCGAAAAACACTATTCTATAAAAGGCAAGCATTATATGCTTTTATTTTTATTAAGCCTTAAAGACTAACACAGTTCTTGCTATAGATTCACACCCCGGTGATTTTCGCTTCTATAGCGGCAATCCCGCCGGCCACTGCCGCCAACTATATTATATAGGGTGCCATTAGTCTTCTTTTTAATTTCTTTATTAAGTATTATTACTGCTCATAGTGGAGCAAGTATAACTATCTCCTTTCGGCCACTATAGACTCTGCCCTGGCTATTACTATATTTCTTGTCTTTTTCTGCTTAATATACCCAGGTGTTAATGTTAATTAGTAGGGGAATAATATTACCTATATAACTGCTAATAGTTTAGGTACTCCTCTTAATACTATAATAGAGGGAGAGATATTTAGTTTGACTACTTAATAATAAAGGGTAAATATACTAAACTAGGGCTTAAGATATAGATATAGCTATATATATAAAGTAATATATAGAGCGTAAATATTTAAAAGTATTTATATATATTAGTATTTTACCTTTATATAGTAATCTCTCATATTAATGTAAAATAACTTAAGCTATAATAGCGTTTTTAAACTATATAAATTTAGAAGTTATAGCGAGAATAAGCTAAATTTGCAAATAAAGAAAAGACTTAGGTTCTACTTAAGTATATAAAATACAACTTATAACTTTAATAATACCACTATATACTATTTTATTTAATAAAGCTTAATACTTAAGAGAGTATTAATAAACCTATAGATTATTTTATTAATAAAATATAGTTATTACTTGATTTTAGATTATAGGTCTATAAAGTGCTTCTATAGAGATTAAAGAATTTATTAATTAGCCTTAAAGTATCTTTAATATAGTTCTAAAGTTATTTAGCTAATTTTATAGGGGAAAGTGGGTAGCTTAAGAATAATAATAAAGCAGAAGAATATAATAAGTAATATTATATCTTTGTCTAGTGAAATAGAATAGAAATAGAGACTTACTTTAATTAAGTTAACTATTTAACCTCCTATATAAGGCAGTAGGCTTATGTTATTAAACTCTAATAATCTTAGGTATATATCTAGCCTAATATAAATCACAAGTATATATTAGTAACTTATATTTTACTATAAATAGCAATAAAAATGTTTTATAATACTATAAGAAAAGGGAGGAAAATAATAAGGAGACTACTAACTTATATTTATAAACATCTAACCTAGCACCGCTAATAATACTAGCCTTAAGCCCTCTAATAAGAGCCTTTTCATCTATATATTTACCTCTAGCCATATTAACTATTTAGACTCCCTTCTTTAAATATTAGATTCTTTTCTAGTCTAAGATATAATATATCTCTAATATATATAGACAGGACAGAACCATATAGTCTATCTCCTATAGTATCTTATCTAAGTCGCTATGAGCGATAACCCCATTATGGTCAACACTACTCCCCGACCTGTGACTGCGCTTAAAATAGTGAACCTTCATACCGAGCGCAGAGAGTAGCTCCCCAATTCGTCTTCCGATTCTGCCGTATCCGACAATCCCCACCGATTTCCCCGCTGGGTCGCGGCTCTCCCAGGCCTTTCCCATTGCCTCAAAGAACTGAGCTTTGCTTTGAGACCTCGCTGCCTTTTCAGCCCGAGAGAAACACCGGAATGCTCCGATGGTAAGGTAGAGTGCTGCTGTGGCGGTCGTGTCTGTCCCTCCACCGGAGCCCTTGATCGTGATTCCTCGAGCGGATAAAGCTTCAACAGGCTGTGAGTCCATGCCGTGAGCGTTGTTAATGAGTACTTTCAGGTTCGGGGGAAGCGTTGGGAGGGAATTCAGGGATTGTGCCCAGTCATGTTGAAGGTTGGTCGTGCTGAAGCTGCCAAGACGGAGGATCGCTGAGACGGAATGCAGAGGCGATGTATTGGACTGCAAATCAGAGAGGAAGGCCTCGGTAGAATCAGGCTTGTAGTGAACCAGGTTTAAACGCGTCTCCATATCCCTGAGCATAGCGTCCAAAGACGGTGGAATAGGCCCTATCAGGGCGACTGAAGGAAGTGATCCTTCGGCGAAGGCTGACATTTTCGAGATATGTAATGAACTACGCGGGGGAGGTGTCGGCAAGGTTTGATTCATTGTTAGCAGCGTATTTAAGTCACCTATGGAGCGGAAACGCGGCTACGTCAAGATATATGTATTATTGATGCGCCCCGCTATACTGCTCGGAAAGATTGTCTACTTTTGGAAATGGCAAATAGGACGGCGCCGAAATCGTATGATCTGTATTGATGTGATTCGAATATCAATCGGCCGAGAGGTTATGTGAAGTTTTCACGAAGTGTAAAGGAAGCTTCATAGGCAATCGTTTCTTGGCTTATGAGAAAGCAAGAGTCTTGCTGCTTTATGAAGAAAATAGTAATAACCCCCCAACGAGTTAAAACTCCCGCTCCCGAGTTAATCTCAGGCTTACAGAAGAGGTTTGCTATTCACAAAAAACCGCCCTACCGTCCAGTCCCTCCCTTGGACATCCCTGAGGACTCTAAATGCTCTCCCCGTTCATCCATTTCTGTATCAAATACAGCGTCATCTCCGGTTGATCCAAAGGCACCATATGACCCGCCTCATCAACCGTCACAAAAGCCAACCTCGCCTCGCCATCTCCACCGTTCACCGGCGCCTTGACCTCCTTCATTGTACCAGCCACGACGAGCTCTCCATCCCTCGGGCTCTGCCATTGCTCCATACTTTGTGCCACAAATTCCGCCTGGCCTTTCCAACTCAGCCGTTCCATCCACCGGAGGTTTCCGGGCGTGTTGCACGCCAGGTCGAGGTTTCCGTTGTAGATGAGCACGTCTACGCCGCCCTCCTCAAGCACGTATCGGACTTCCCGCGCTGTGTTGACGTACATGTCCGCGCCGGCGAGGAAGGTCTTGACGATGTCGAAACTCATGATGGAGTAGTTGGAGACGGCCTTTGGAGGGTCGATCATGGCCCAGACTTTTGGGTTGTTGATGTAGGTTTCGATATATATGACACCCAGGTAGCAAAACTGGTCAATTTCACAAGTGCGAGTTACGTCAAAGGGGTCGCGACCACCTAAGCCGACTTCGCTGTCAAAGAGATCCCTGATTTCCGTCATGCAGAAAGAATCCGCTGCCTGGCAAATGAGCGGATCGGGATAGTCGTAGCACGCCTCATGGACGTACATGCACCGTGGCAGCGCCTCGGCGATGGCGTTACACCTTGTCTCGTTGAAGACTGGGGCATTTTGTCCTGGACGTGGCTTGCAGAGCGTCTCGTAGTATCCGAACGTGGTGTCCATAGGCGACACGAAGCCGTCTCCGATCATGATGCTTTTCAGCGGGATGACGAATTCAGGGGCTACACGTTGGGTGTTGTACCGAACAATCTCAGCTGCGACGGTGGGGACATAGTGGCCTCCGTAAGACTCTCCGCTGATATGGAAGGGGACCTCCTTTAAAGATGGGAATGCGTTGTAGAAGATCTGTAGGAAAACATACATGTCGGAGGCGGCCATGAAAGAGTCGCCCGGGAGATCGGCCTTATCATCCACGTAAGAGAAGCCAGTGCCGGCTGGTTGGTCGACAAAGATCATTGAGGAGTTCGTGGTCCACGAGTAAGGGTTACGATGAGTACCGTTACCACCAGTGTTGATCAAACAAGGACCAAGTTCCATCATCATGCCTGAAGATCTCGTTAATATTATTCTCGTTACAACGAGAGTTGTATAGAAGTCGTTACCGATTAAGCCGCTGCAACCAGGGCCGCCGGTCATCCACAGATTGAGAGGGTCATTGTTAGGATCATCCAAGCTCTCAATGTACCCTTTCGTTATATCAGCGATTTTGTCTTGCTTAGCTACCGGAACTGAAGGGACTCACAGAAAAAAAAGATGCTTCCCTTCAATATCAAACCATCCGGTATACTGCTTTGAGCCTGCGTCACATAGAGCGTCGGTTTGCTCTTTGATCCGTAAGGAATGATCAGGATGACTCGGGTGAGTGAAAGTTTGATACTCCCCGGCTTGGCTAATCTGCATGCGAGCATTTTCCCCCAGAAGAGGTAGCTGCAAGACTGACGCAGACGTCAATGACACAGACAGTGCCAGAAGGCCTAACACTCGCAGTAATTGGGCCATTATCTCTGCCTCAAATTGACAACCTGGCGATCAGCAAATAGTCTGCGGAACAAATGTGACAACGATCTAGATGCCTACTGACAAGCTCCTACGATTGAACACACATATCGGCCAGCAAGTAATAACCTAAAGATAACAGATTCAAGTATGGGACCATCCGAGGTCCTCGCATCAAGGCCGAGAGATCCATAGTCGAGTGGGTGGGGCGTTGTCCACTTCCCGATTAGGCAATTCTGAACGAGTTGTGAACTAAGCCATTTCGTGTGTTGAATAGCAACTACCATTGCATGCACGAATAATATCGCCCTGACTTATCTTGCTAAAGTAACTAGTGAAATTATGAAATGAAGCCTGCAAATCTTGGGGCTCCTTGAAGCCTGCTGATTTACCTCTTGGGGGATCCATAAACGATAGGTTCCTAAGACGAGGTCTCAATCTCGCCTCCTAAACGCGGCCCAAATACGCGGGAACGAAGGGTGACACGGTTATAGCCATCTGGGTGAAAATCAAATACCTTTCTCGTTTAGGCAAAAAACCATACCACACAGATAGGCCTTATCTTGCTCATCTTTACTCTCCAAGTTGCGGCTCGTAGCCATCTTCTATTCTTCTTGAAGGCCATCTTGCGTGTAAGTGGACTGACCAATGACAGCTTGGCACACGCTGGATTGGCCATATTCACTTCGCTCAACACTCGACAACAACCAGAATCGCGAAAGGCAACTCCCATAACGCTGAATAATTGACTGTTTGTTCGATATTTCGGCCAAGGCCAACTCGGCCGACATCATGTTTGGCCTTGCAGAAGTCCCAAGGCAGCGCGTGTTCGACACTGGCCTGTTCCATGATATTCATGTCCAACCGCCAAAGCCACCTTCAGCAACAGTGCCTCTGGCATCCTCAACATGGCTTCAGGCCATGATCCTATGTCCGGCTTCGTTGGCGATTCTCAGCTTCGCCCTCTTCAAGTTTATCCACAGTTCAAACTCGATAATCAAAACAAGTCATACTTGGAAACACGTTCTGTGTAATATTCTCACTATGCTCAGTTCCGCTGCGTGCGCAGTGCTTTATCCTCTTAGCCAAGAAAACCCCAAGAGTATCCTAGCTGTCTTAGCTGCAACTATCTGGGTACGTCTACTGCTTGTCTTCGATTGGGGGTTCAAGAGGTTGATATATATGCCTTCTTTCAATGCGTTTCAATGCGTATTACACAACTAACACAGATCTAGGCTGTTGTCGTTGGACTTCGAATTCTCTACATCCTCCTCCCAGCGCATCGTTCGCTGTTGAATCGTTCCTCAAACCTGTTATCCTTGACTGTTCTCATTTCAACCACAGCACCACAATTTATCTTGCCTTTCATTCTCGCCGCCTCACCGGACACTCATCTTAATGCAGTATCTTTAGCGCTCGTTGTCACCACCTTGACAGCCGCAATCTTCATCCCTATATTCACTCCTTATCACTCCCCACTCCCCAAGGATGCTACATCATCTCACCCGTGGGCGTCTTCCTCGCCCATCACACGGTGGTGGACTTACTCATGGGTTACACCATTCATAACGAAATCGTATTCCCTCAAGTCCAACCTCTCGGTCCAGGACCTTCCACCCTTGACGCCGCACTCGGACCCCTCGGAATGGGGATCCGTCTTCGCATCCGTCCGTTCAGACAGCTCAACTTCTACAGCAGCGCTGCTGAGAATATTCTACCCCCGCTTGGCTTTTATGGCTCTTCTTATGGCCTTCTGCGGCCTCTCAGAGTTCCTCGGCGCTATCGGTCTTCGCAATCTTCTTCTCCACCTTGAAAACCGCCAGTCGGCGGCGACATTTACACCGTGGTTTTCTGTGTTCCTCTTCGGTGTATCACCCGTTATTCGAGGTCTCTTCATGCAGACCTTTGAGTTCTTCTCCACCGACGCTATCTGCCACCTCAAAGGCATGGTTATTTCCGTCATCTACCAACGAATTCTCTCATCAAAGCCTGGTTCAAAGCCCGACGTGGGCCAGGTGACGAACCATGTTTCCGCGGACATCGACAAGTTAGCTACATTGCGATACACCATCATGGCGGCATTTATGGTCCCAGTCGAGGTTCTTGTAGCAAGCGTGCTGCTTTACCAAACCATGGGGTGGTCATGTCTTCCGGGTATTGGCATCATGCTGGCTACTAGGGTTCCCATCTCGTGGTATTTTAGTAAGTTTCAAGGTATGGCCCAAAGCCGAGTCATGTCTGCGATAGACGCCCGAGTTCGCCGCGTGAGCGAGGCAATAAAGGGGCTGCAGACCATCAAGATGCTCGGCCAAGGAGCATCGTTTGTGGGCTGGGTTGGCGACAAACGACAAGCTGAGCTCCATGAGCTGTGGAGAAAATGGTTTGTCGTGGCTTTGTCGGACAGCGTTTCGAATGTTTTTGTTCTGGTCCCGCTGATTCTATCTCTTGCAATGTATACACTGGTCGCCAAGATGCCGCTAGATCCGTCGGTTGTGTTCACAGTCTTGTCAATTTTTAACACACTGCAGAAGATGCTAGGTTTGACGGTCATCGGGGCGAGCACGTACGCACAGTCTATGGTGTCTTTGGAGAGACTGGTAGCCTTCCTCGATAAGGATATCGCGGGAGCGTTTGAAAACGATGTAATTCCTCCTTCGACTGATGTGCCAAAATCAACTGAACTATTTGGATGCAAAGACGCCGAGATACTCGGTCAGACTGACGGAGGCGAGCTATGCCCGATTGTCAGTAACGCGTCTATCACGCTTGTCCGTGGAGGCCTCAATCTCATCGTTGGCAAGACTGGGTAAGTCTGCATACTCTGACGCCGCAGTGCACTCCACGGCTAACTTCAGCGTCACAGATCTGGCAAGTCGTCTCTAATCAAGGGGCTTCTTTCCGAACTTCCGCTGGCATGCGGCCAGGCTTCGCTCCGCTTCCATCCCTCCGAGTCCCTTTCATATGCTCCTCAGACTCCTTGGCTTCAGCGCGGGACCATTCGCGACAATATTCTCTTCTCGTCACCACTCTCCCTGAAGCGTTACGATGCCGTTCTTCGTGCAACTGCGCTGGACCTAGACTTGGAATCGTTTCCAGAAGGCGACCTCGCGGATGTGGGCGAGTCCGGTACGTTTCTCTCAGGCGGACAGCGATCGAGGGTAGCTCTCGCAAGGGCGATATATGCGTCCACCAGAACGGTCATTCTCGACGATGTGCTATCGGCACTGGACGCCAACACGATGGCCTGGGTCATTGAAAATGCAATTTTCGGGCCATTGATGAGGAATCGCACAGTAGTACTGGTCTCCGAGAACGAAAAATGCAGGGCTGGTGCGAACCAGATCATTGAGCTCGTCCACGGACAAGTTAACGTCATGCGACAGGAGAGAGATGGTGCTTTGTCCACAGAGATGTCAAAGAACTCAGACGTGAGCATCTCGCAGCGCTCGCTGTCTGCATCCGACTCATCTACCATGTTCGAAGATGAAGGTAGCGACGAGTCGTCACAGCTGGACGACGGCAGTCCGAGCAAGAAACGCCAGGGACCGGCCAGTCCAGACGCCGGCGCTGAAGCCATTCTCACAGGTCTCATTGGCCGTCTTGCCATGTTTAAATACCTTGGCCTTTTTGGCAGTTTGCCGATGCTTCTCTTTCTCTGTGTCACGCTTTTGGCGGCTCAGGGGTTCGACGTCGCTTCCTCTTTCTGGCTCACCATCTGGTCCTCCAAGTACTCGGCGGGAGACGTCCCCGTTCCGTTCTATCTCTCCATTTACTTCGCTATCGGCATGACCTGGATCTTGCTGGTAACGCTGGGGACTCTGCTGCTGTTTGCGGGTGCTGTGCGAGCGGGCGCAACGCTGCATTCGAGAATGCTGACCTCGATGCTTGGGGCGACGTTTGCCTTCATCACCAGCACGCCAGCGGGACAGCTGATGAACCGCTTCTCCTCCGACATGTTCTCTCTCGACAATACACTGCCAGAACTGGTGAAACAAGTCGTAGAGAATTACCTATCCATCATATTTCGAGTGGCAGCCGTATCATCGATGCTGCCTGCCTTTCTTCTGCCTGCCATGACCTTTCTCGGCATTGGGTTTGTGACTGGACAGGTCTACATGTACGGCTCCACGGCATCAAAAAGGCTCTATGCGGCAGGCCTATCGCCCATCCTCTCATCTATCACGGACGGTATTTCTGGGATTGAGGTTATCCGTGCACATGGTGTACAAGCGGATTTGCAAAGTAAGTTCATGGCATCCTTGGAGATTTATCTCCGCGGGTGGGAAACTGTGAGCGCCAGTCAAAGGTGGCTCGCCGTCCGCATGGACTTCCTGGCTGGGTTGATATCCCTTTCCACCGCGACTTTGGCAGTCATGCTTTCGAGTGATAACCCTGCCAAGGTTGGGTTCAGCATGACAAGCTCCAGTGCGTTATGCTCCGCTCTACTCTGTAAGTCATCTTTAGCCCAAACGAAATCAGCTGCTAATGGCACATTGTCTAGATGCCGTGTATCTGTCCAGTATCGTGGAAGTTGAGATGAACTCCTTTCAAAGGGTTAGCCAGTACATAGATGAGATTCCTCAAGAAGGCGGCTCTGTGGATGGTGGTAAGCTGACACCTCCTTCGTGGCCGTCTCAGGGGCGCCTGGAGGCGGCGAACCTCTCGGCTGGTTACTCCTTGGACGGAGAAGCTGTTTTAGAGAACATCAGTCTCTCCGTCCACCCGGGAAAGCGGGTGGCTATCGTAGGCCGCTCAGGAAGCGGCAAGTCGTCGTTGGTGGCGACCATCCTACGGCTCGCAGTTAAGCACCGCGGCAGTGTCTCTATCGACGGCCTTGATGTGGAAGAAGTTGATGTGGAGCGGCTGAGACAAGCCGTCAGCTTCATTCCCCAGGATCCAACCTTGTTCGAAGGCACGTTGAGATTCAACCTGGACTTTACGGGCACTGTCCCAGACGCTGCCCTCCAAGAGATACTCTCTCAAGTAGTCAGCAGCAACGAAGACGAGAGGCTCAACGGCTGGCCACTAGACCGATTGGTCTCTTCCGGCGGCAGCAATCTCTCGCAGGGAGAGCGGCAGCTCATTGCCATGGCGCGCGCGCTCGCTACCAACGCGCGTATCGTTGTCATCGACGAAGCGACGGCGAGCCTGGACCTGGAAAGCGACCGCCGAATCCAGCGCCTGCTTCGGGAGAGATTCGCCCACAAGGCGCTGGTGGCGATTGCGCATCGCCTGGATACGATCCTTGACTTCGACGAGGTTTTGGTCATGGAAACGGGCCGCGTCGTCGAGAGAGGCTGTCCGAAGACGTTGGTAGTGTCAGGTGAAGGTCGGTTCTCGGAGATGTGGGTGGCGAGTGGAGAGGGGGAACCTGGTGTGGAAGATAAGGGTGGAGTAGTTTAGCGGCGATAGCGGAAACATAGTCCCATGTTACAGTGCATACCGCCTACTAAAGACCCTTGAGCCGCCCCTCCCCCGCGCTGTAGTATTAATTGCTTCAGGCACCCCGACCTTTCCCACGATTCCGTTTCCATTGCCACTTACACCCGCTTTATGGATCTTAGCCTGTGCTGTGCGAGTTCTATTGAACAACCTTGCGTTCATTCACTGTTTACGTTGTGTTATCACAAGTCATCGTCGGTAAGATCATGGCTGGATCAGATCAACCACCCCGGAGGAAGCGAAACGTCATCTCCCGAGATCGCAATGGGTGCATCTCATGCCGCACGAGACATCTTCGATGCGACCAGACGAAGCCAGAATGCCTCAACGTGAAATCCCCCCCTCTGGAATATTCATATTTCAGGCTGATGATCATCTCAGTGCACACGTACCGATCGAAAATGCGAGGGTTATAACAACCCAATCTCGTTTCGCGATCAAACAAAGGCTGTCGTTCAGAGAGTCCAGAGCCAAGCCGCGAAGCGAAGGCGGACAAATCCCACTCCACCAAAACTACCAGAAGCACAACCATCACCACCGGCAAAAGATGCATCATCGCCTCCCGCCCAAGAAGTTCCTATTGAGGCCGGAAAAGCTGCTCCTTTATCTTCTCCTGCCGAGGAAGTGAAGGAAGTGGTACAAATAGCTACCAATGCTGCACCTCCAGCTGCGGACCGCTTCGAGATTGCTACTTTCTTACCAAACCCGCTGAATGAAACCATCACGACTTCGACCCTGGACTTCATGATCCCCGAAACGCCAGTAAGCGACGACTGGTCTTTGAATTGGCAAAACTGGGATGTCTCTAATATGACGTATTTCCCCGAGAGTAATAGCAACAACCTTCTTCTTTCCTCTCCACAATCGCTCCTTGCTACAACTGCGGTTGCAAACTCCCCTTCAACCGATGCCGACACCAACGAGGCCATCAACCTTGATATCGCCACACTGAACTATTTTCTATACCCGGCGCCATCACCGAGCATCTCAGAGTACTCTCATCCCGCCTTTGACGCCTTCCAGTTTTCCCCTGATAGTGAATACTATCGTTACTTCTGCAACGGCTCCGTCAAAGGCTTCAAAACCATCATGCCTATTGTCGACCTCATCTCCGACGACCGTCTTGCCTCATCCCATCTCTACAGCGCCGCCTTGGCAGTCTCTGCGCTCAGTATGTCTGCCCTTGGCATCACCGCAGGAGAATCTCTCGACGACTCCGCGCAGGTCCCTAAGCCGCTGGCCAAACGCCACGCCCTGCGACATTACTCTGCAGCACTAACGTCACTGTACCGGGCATTCCCAAGTTCAAATCCTGACTCCTTCCGCGAGGCTTCCTTGGACGAACTCCTTGGATGGTTAATGACACGCTTGCTGCTCTCAAATCTTGACCTCCGGCTTGGCTCATTGGGCGCCTGGCGTGCGCACCTTCGCGCTGTTGGGCGTGTTATCTCAGTATGGCACGGCCGGATCTCTCAATCATCGCAGGGAAAGTCTTTAATACATGCTTTCGCCCGAATGGCCCTGTTGCTTGAACTCGAAAATGAGGACTTTGCTGTCACGAAACAGGGAACAATGAACCCTTGCGTGGCAGCGGAGCTCAACTCCATGATTGAGCACTCGACATCTCCTCGGGATAGGCTCCTTGGGTTGATCCGTAGCGTCTCGCGACTTGAGATCAAGTATCGTCTCAGACCAGACAAAAGCCAAAAGTGGATGCTCAAGATGAAGAGCATTGGGAGTAAACTATCCGAGTGGCAGAGCAGGCTGCCGCCCAGTGAACTTCCTGTTGACACGGGGATAGCGGACCCTATTCAATATTCCGCAGACGAGGAGTCTCCTCTAGTATGCCTGACTCCTCTAACATTTCCTAATTCCTCCGATCCCTACACGGCGGCCGTCAGCTACGCACACTTTCTTTGCGCCCGTATGCGCTCTCGAACTCGCTACGGCCTCACTTCTGAGCTTCTACCTCCGAGTGATGCAGAGTCTTCTATCCTTCACATCTGCCGCATAGCTGCCGGTCTAGACCCGACGGGCTGCAAACAAGCAGACGCTTACGGTCACGGCATGGTACCCGCGATCTGTGGGGCTTACAGATGGAGTTCCGATGAGCGTATTCGCAGCTGGATTCTTGGCTGGCTACAAGGCTATGGCGGTCTGGGCGCCGAGAAGGTCTATGGAATGTCGATAGGGCAAGACGACTTATGCTCTGGATCGATGATAATTACAAGGGAGTGGCCTACAAGCAATGGCATCTCATCATGGCACGGATAATCGAGGAGGGCGATGAGGGCGTGGGGGATGAGGGGACTGTTTGGGATAAGGTGGCCAGCCGAGCTGATGTCAGGGTAGATGGAGCAGCTGGACTAGAAGACGAGGAGATTGAGAGGGATAGACCTTTTCGTGTGGTCATGTACACGAGATCTCAAGCTGGCCCGGCAACGCAGCACTTCTTGATCCCATGAGATGATGAGGGCTCGAATTAGAAGGGGTCACCAACATCGGGATACTTTAGATGAGCATTGTTACTTCTGCGCTCACGCCGTAAAACGTCTGATGCTAGAGTGCAAACTTTGTCTAGTCACTGTATTATACCAACGATATCTCTCAGAAGAATCTGCCCTATTAATAGCTGATTGATGCATGTATCATGTTATTCCACCACCAACAACTGTGCCCGTATGGAGCAACATGAGGATTATTGGTCATGGTAGTTGGCGAGGCATAATGCAAATCTCATCCAACATGTTGACGAGGATTCACCAGCAGATGGTGTGGTATGCCAGGTGAAGTACGTTACCAGCATGATCAATTCCGGGGGCAATGGGAGAGAGGCTTTGCTGCGCTGTCTTAAGGCTGGGATCAAGGATCTCACACCATGATCAATCGCCAACACGAGCACCTCTGCGACCCAACCAAAGGTCCACAGGTCCACTGTAGTCTTCCTACCGGGAAACGTGTCGGGTTAATGCAAAATCCAGAAGGATGAAACACCAAAGCACGAGAAAGTATCTTGCGTACTTCGTACAACCAAAGTCAATTCTTCACAGCACGACCAACTCAGCTCACCGAGTTGAGAATTGTTGCTGTCATATCAGGCTATGCTGGCAGGTGGGCAATGATGCACGATGTCTTGTCAACAAGGCAGACACGCTTCTTGTAGATGGTGGTTTCAAGTGCGCGGAGCTTAGGCTGCATGATAGAGAAGTTGGTGAGGCCCAGCTTAAAAGGAGACGACTCCCGAAAGTTTTAAGGATAGATCTCCATTGCCAGCCAAGCCCTTTACTATTCATTGCCATCAAGTAGCCAAGGAAAGCTTCACCAACCAAAGTAACTCGAATAGAGTAGTCGGATTTCAAAACACTCGAACACTCAACCCTTACGCCATGATGAAGGCCAGCACAATGTTCGTCATTTGTTTCTCTGCTCTGGCTTCCACGGCGGTAAGTAATTACTACTTTTATGCAATCTGGCCTCGTTGATACAAAATCGACATGACGATCGCTGGAAATAACACATTATGCAGGCTTTACCTCGAGGCACGAACAGATCTTCAGACCAAATCAGCCAGCGTGACAACAGGCACCAAATCATGGAGCGAACCGCAGAGGTATGTCGCTCTACACCGATCTCGATTCCTGAATGGCTCAATATGCTAAGTGATTTCCTTGTGCAGACTAATATCATCTGTAAGACTGGCGGTCATGGTTGGGGATCGATTCCAGCGTTCGGAGATGCCATGAAATATCTGAACAGTTGGGGGGATGACCTTTGCGTCGTGGATGCCGGTCCAGCCAAATGTAAGCTAGTCAGCTGCTCGTGGGACTCCGCCGTCTGGCTCTGCAACGACAAAGACACGCCTCTCCAGATTCCGTGCAAGGATTTGTCCCCTTGGATCCAGACGCTCCTGGACAAGTGTGGCTGGTATGACTGGGAGCCGAAAGCTCAAGGTAAGTTGATTTCAGAAAGGACACCTCGAGGGCTGCATTGAAAACTAACGATGTGCTTTAGGTCAGGTTTTCACGGATGATAGCTGGAACCTTGTGATTGGGAAAGATAAATGTTAGAAGTACAGCCGTGATGTTACAAACACGCTAGAAGCAGACACCAAGACGTGAACTACCATGCAGCAACGATCGTACTCATGGCAAATATTCTATAGGCCTCAGGATATGGGCGGCAGAGAGGTGGTGGTTTCTTAGGGTGCAGCTCCATAGGCTATCTCAATTCTTCTTTCCCTTTGTATAGAGAAATATACACCTTAAACAGTTCATTTAGGGGCGTTTCGTAACCTTTATTCCTAAGCTCAGCATGGCTGATGTGATGTAGCTGAAAATTGTTTCTACTGATCTAATCAAACCCCCATTTGGTCACTTGTCGATGTTTAAGAACGTAGAAGCCACTTAGCGGTTCAATATGTAAGTTTGAGAGTAAGAGAGGAGCCAGGGCGAATGAAAGGATGATTACTTTCTTTGCGAATTCATTCGGCAAGGAAATCCATCAAATGGGTACACGTCATATCTCTACCCTCTTACAAGTTGTGAGGATGATATCGATCTAGTTCCTCAAGCTCACCATTTTGTGAAGCTACCTTGAGAGCCAAGGTACTGCAGGGACTAGATCTTGGACATTCGCGATACTCTTTACATGTATTATGTCGAGAAAGAGAAGCTGGTTTTGACTCTGTTAGAAACACGTGCTTGTACTTGGAGGATTCATGGCTAATCGTCCACCCTGTACTGTCACGAAAATAATCCAGTTTCTTCCTTGTTATTTGCTCGCGCGATAGAATTACTTGGCGGTTCCGAAACAAGGAACCTGACTACACGATGGATCTAAATTGTTGCTGTCGAGGTTGTAGCTACACGCGCTGTCTCAGGAATAATGTCATCTGTTCCCGAATTGTTGCTTTGCACTCCCCAAAGAGTGGTAACCCCGCTTGGAACAGAAGCAAGTTCACTACACCTCCGGTAGACGGCAAGCATCGCTTCCACGGAAATGGAAACGGAATTGTGCGTTCGAGGAGTTAGGGCATCGGAAAAAGCCACGATATCCATGGAAGGGATTTGATGGCGCAGTGTGTCTCACACGTCGTATTCGGAGAGGCAGAATCATGAGTAATTCCAGTCGTCAGTCTGTTTTCTTGTCGGGGCGACATCGCTTGCGGGCCGGGCCGACCTCTTGAAGAGGTCAGTCGACTGCAATGAACGTTTACGGAATCATTTCGGTAAAAGTGAGATGGAGAAAGGCATTGGGCTGGATATTGCAAGGTGCTTTAGCTGCTTAAAGCACTTATCTAATCGTCAACCATCAGCATCGTGAGCAAACACACGATCGATTCTTGACAATATCTCTTTGGGCCCCACTTCGACTAATAAGACAGAGAAACACAAGTGAAGGCCTAGAGATATTTGCGCTAGTCTTTAAAAAGCCGAGTTGAACGGGGTTGCCCTGGCGCTGGTACCTGAGGCTCGAGACCTGAGAAAGCACGTTAAATAGAATCTTGGAGGCGCGTATTTCCATTAGTATGAACTCTACTAAGGCTCTATAACGACTACCGGGAAGTCAAACTTCAGCTAGGTCGAGGCTCTTGGAGACAGAAAATCGGGACTCGAAGCTAGGAGAAGAATGGCTCCTAACTGCCGTTAAGACTTTAACGCTTCATTCCTCAATAACCCTGCAATCTGGAGCCTGGATCCTAGACCCTTGTAAGACCCTTATCTTATCGCGTTCCCGATCGCGGGGCAATTCAATTGGGTGAGTCAACAAACTCGTGGGTCTTTTATCGACCTGCTAAACTTTTCAACTCCTACGTCTTCCTTCCGAACCGCAACCTCTTCACTCCACACCACTCAATTGCACTCAATTCCAGCAGATAACGCCGTCAGCACCACCGTCGTTCGATTCCAAACGAAAACAACACCAACCATCATCATGGCTGGTTCCAAGGGCAAGGTCTGCCTTGCGTACGTGCTACCCCGCCCCCGCCTTCGCGTCCAGGAATCACGATATTGACTGACCATTTAGTTACTCTGGCGGCGTAAGATTCCCACGACCACGAACCGAAACCGACTTCGATAAGGACCTCCTCATGCTGACTGGAGTAGTTGGACACATCGACCATCCTATTGTGGCTTTTGGAGCAGGGATACGAAGTCGTTGCGTATTTGGCAGATGTGTAAGACCAGTCTGAGGAATCCGACACCAGTCCGAGGAATCTAACAAGAGACAGTGGACAAATCGAGGACTTCCCCGAGGTTGAGAAGAAGGGTAAGAAGCTCTCGTCTATGCTAGTAGCTCGTTAGCTAACGAAACATACAGCTCTGAAAATCGGTGCCACGAAGGTACATTTTGGGATCCTGTTCCTCGAATTGATTGGCGGTGCTAATGAGTTGGCCACAGATGATCATCGATGACTTGAAGAGAGAGGTTCGTGGCCATTTACCGTGCTCTACGGCGTTTCCGATGGCTGGAAAGCTTCATCTTTCCCACCAAACCCCGCCCGCCCTCTTCCCCTAGTGGCCCTTCGGCCTTTGCACGAGATTATCGAGGAAGCCAAGCGGCTAGTGTCGGATATGCTCTTTTTTGAAGTATGCGTGTTTTCTAACGGGAACTGCAGTTCGTTGAGGAGCTCCTCTGGAAGGCCGTGTAAGTTAACGCCAAGCTCTTGCACCAGGCTCAGACCTAACAGTCATAGCGGCTGCAACGCCATTTACGAGGACCAGTATCTTCTCGGTACCAGTTTGGCTCGCCCCGTCATTGCGAAGGGCATGATGAAGGCGTGAGTCTCACATCTTGATCTGGTTCGATTTATTCATTAACATCAACCAGCGCTGCCCAGGAGGGATGCGACTTTGTTTCTCACGGATGCACTGGCAAGGGGTAAGTTGTAGATGGGATCTCTCCTTTACAGGATGTGAAATAACACATCGAACAGCAACGACCAGGTTCGCTTCGAGTTGGCCTACTACACCAGTAAGAATGCCCCTCCCACCTTCACGGACCTATGTCTAAGAATAACTGCCAGTCAACCCCTCGATCAAGGTGATTGCGCCATGGCGTGATCCTGTCTTCTTCAACCGTTTCCGAGGCCGCAACGACCTGCTGGACTACGCCGCGGAGAAGGGCGTCCCCGTTTCCTCCACCAAGGCCAAGCCTTATAGCATGGAGTAAGTCAGCAACTAGCATGAAGTGTGCATGCGCTAACTGCCTGAAGCGACAATTACGCTCACTGCTCTTATGAGGCTGGCATGCTCGAGGATCCCGATGTCACTCCCCCTGACGACATGTGGACCAAGACTGTCTCCCCCTTGAACGCCCCTGATAAGCCCCTCGACATTACTATTCACTTCGACAAGGGTATCCCCGTCAAGGTTGTCTCTCCTCAGAAGACTGCCACCGACTCTGTCGAACTCTTTGGCCTCCTCAACGATATCGGAAGGGACCATGGCGTTGGCCGTATTGTGAGCCGCCGCTCCCTCTTCAAGGTCATTAACCATCACAACTAACTTGTTCAATAGGACATCGTCGAGAACCGGTATTTAAAGTAACGCCGAAAATTGCATTGACTGAAGCTGACTTCAAATCAGATTCGTGGGCTTGAAGAGCCGTGGATGCTGTAGGCTCAGTCCTCCCGCTAGTGTGATTTCCCTACTAATATCTCGTAGACGACTCTCCTGGAATGACTATCCTTCGTCTTGCCGTGAGTAGTGACCGTCCCATACTTTTCCATGCTTCCAAGTAACTGACACTTGTTTCAGCATATTTCGATAGAAGGACTGTGAGTAAAGTCCGAGAATGAACGATGGAAAATCAATAGCTCACCCCATGCAGTGTCTTGGACGGACGTGTTCGCTCTCTCCGCGACAACCTGAGCAAGCAGTGGAGTGAACTCATCTACAACGGTCTCTACTTCTCACCCGAAGCCGCCTTCCTGCAGCGTAAGTTGCTATTACTGGAATTATGTGGCCCCCGCTGACTGTAAAAATAGCTTCCCTCGACTACGCCCAGCTGCGCGTATGTTCATGCGACCCAATCGCTGTGGTTAGCTGCTAACAGGACTTCTTAGGTCAACGGTGAGGTTCGCCTCCGCATCTACAAGGGCAATGCCTACGTTCTGGGCCGCAGCTCTCAGGAGAAGCTATACTCCGAGGAAGATGCCTCCATGGATTCTCTTGACACTTTCGACCCCTCCGAGACAGTACGTGCAAATGATGTTATCGAAATGGTGCAACTACTAATACCCACGCGCAGACTGGCTTCATCACTATCAATGCCATCCGCCTCAAGAAGGTAAAATTTCGACCATGTTGAGCGATAAGTTGAGTCGACTTGCTAACACACCATAGTACGGCCTTCAGATGGCCGAGGCCGGAAAGAAGTTCTAGATAGCCCAGTGCAGGTACTCCGCGAATACAAAATCTAGTGGTTTGAAAAGTTAGAAATTATCTGAGTTAAATCAGCTTTGTGTTCTTCGTTATCACAGACAGTGCCCACAGGTTCGATTTTGCTAGTTGACCGGCTTTCTGCGTAAGAGTGACGAGGTATTAGGTGTGCTGGTACACAAGTAACAATGTACTCCTCTCGATGCATTCTGTTTATGAGAGTGCCGCTTCATGTCGTGATTCATTGGTAAGCTGATATCAAGGTATCTTGCTGTGATTCAATATTCACAGGGGCAACGTTTTAACTGTGATGTGATGTTAAAGCTCACAGTGAGAGTGAGACAGCTCATACCTAACCAAGATCACGGTGCTTGCAATGGACGAAGTTCTATATAAGCTAAGCGAAGAAAGCTTGTCAAGACTTCTGATTTATTCTCTCAAACTTGACGGGATTCCAAATCCTTCATCTTCTCAAAGCCCCTCCTGCGTTTTCAGACCGAAAAGCTCAATTTGGCAGACAAGGTCATCCATTACCTAGATCCTACTGTCGAAAATGGGAGGGAAAGTCAGCACCCCCGCGAAACCTGTGCCGGAACTCTCAGAGCTCTCGGAGCTCTCGTACAGGCTGCAACATAGAGCTCGATGGCTGCACTTGAGCGATCATTACAAACATCTTCGGTCCATCACAGACAACTCGATCGTATCCCTTGCCACGAAAATACGCACTCAGGTCCTTGGGGAATCAACAATTTCAGGCGAAGTTCTCTATCGACTCGGCGGTAACTTCAACATGAACCATGTGGTTCAGCTAGACGACATGAAGATGGTCCTGCGAGTTCCAGTCGTAGGGTCCAAAAACACTATGACTCGGGAAGATGTCATCTTGATGGAATCCCATGTTGCCACGTTGAAGTTCGTTGGGAGCATGACGACAATCCCAGTGCCAAGGGTCTATTCATACGATACAACGACGAACAACGAGATGGGAGTTCCATATATTTGTATGAGCCACGCGTCAGGGACCCCCCTGCGTGATACGTGGTATGAGCCAGAAGACAAGACTGACGACACACGTGTACCTCGAGAAGCTCGCCGTCGACGAACCCTGAAGGAACTCGCCAGCTATATGGCTCAACTTTCCCGCTTCAAATTCCCACAAAATGGGTCCCTTCTGCTGCGAGAAGACGGTGATTACTACATTGGTCCTGAGATTGTGCCCATATACGATATGGATCGGCTTCCGTGGCCGCAAGAATTACACACAAGAGGCCCGTATGACCAGGACGAGTTCGACGCCAATTTTCTTAGCCTCGCCCCCCCGATTGAGGAAACACCAGACAAGGACCATGCAGATCTCGCAGTTCGAACGTTCATAATCGCCTGCCTATCGGCGAGCTTGCCCTTGCCGGCTGATTATCGCGAAGGATTCGTGCTGAATCGGACGACGATCGACCAGAAGGACATTTTTGTAGACGATGACGGGAAAATCACGGGCATCATCAACTGGGAAAAGAAGAGCACGCTGCAACCTCCCTGGCTCGGACCTTGTATCAGCCCATGCTGGCTTATGCGGGACTGGGACCCTACCAGGGATTACGAGTGGCCTCCGCTGCCTGAACGCGAGGGAATAGAGTCGCCAGAACAGCTCGAGAAGTACCGTCAGTTTTACTACGACGAACTTATCAAGGCGATGGATGGAAGCCCAGATATAAAATGGGTTAGGAAGTCTCACCTACGGAGCGCAATCTTCCTCGGTAATGCTATGCCGGGACAGAGGCGCAAATACTGTAAGAAATTCTTGCAGGAGGCCATGAAGATAGACTATGGCGACAGTGCTACGGCGGTTGGGGATATCTGCCACCGATTGAGACAACCCGACGGAGCTCTGTACCTCGCAAGCAAGTTGAATGAACTCATCTCGCCGGATCAAGGGGCGCAACCTGACATTTTGGCGTCCTCTGGGAAGGACGTATGATGGGGCGGATAATTAGGTGGAATCTTTCAGTGACGCACAATTGCAATGTCAACCTGTAAATCAATACTGTAGATTTGGAATGACTTTGTCTTGCAACTTGTTCATACACCGTCGTGGCATCGCTTTGGAGAACGGAACAAGACTCGCGACCTCCATGGGGGCTTTGCTTACATCCGTGTCATCTACTATGAGTTTTCTACCTAAAAGTAAGTGCTTACATCAAATCAACATCCTACATATCCCACTCTCTTTGCTGCCTTGTAAACTAGTAAGTCATATTTTCCGTTTTGTTGCACGGTAATTACGGGCTGCATTCCGGATGCGTGATTGAAGCTCCGCCATATCTATTCTCGATCACCTACACAACTCAGTGAACGATCACATGTCGTTTTCAATACACTGTCTCAGGCCTCCCTAGGCAAAATATTTGAATAGACTGGATTAACTGGTGTTTGGCGACTATATGAAACCCTATCAACCAGGCTTACTTGTGCCATATGCCCGCCACCCACGCAATCCAATTGCGCCATCCGCACTGCGATTGACGACGAACCACGCGCCCTTGATTGATCATCCTTCGGCAACAACTCTGGGGGTGCTATCCACGTTATGCGGGATGCCGCTGACAATAGATTGTACAAAAGGCCGGAGGGTCCGAGATGATAGTAAAGAAAACATACATAACATAGCGCTGGCGTACGACTAATATTTGCTGCATTTTCATCTTCTGTTGTGGTTTGTATTTTGCTGTCAACAAGCGCCCGTCCATGTTACAACGCCCAAGTGACATCTGGATCAGACGCGCAAGATGGCGCCTAGCAATAGTAGCCCAGAGCTCCGACCACTTCTCCGTGTTGCGTCTCAAGACTCGTCTATCTCGAACCCGTCAAGTGCGTTGCATACCCCCAACGACGTGAAGCCTACCTATTCACGTTCTCTGAGCGAACGAGATATCGCATCCGGCGAAACCAGGCCCTCACGCCGGATCGAAGACGATGTTCTCCCCGAAACGTCTACCTTAGGAAGGACCCTCACGTGGTCGAGCGCGTACATCCTCGTTATATCACGAGTCATCGGCAGCGGCATCTTCGCAACACCAGGCGCTATTGTTCAGTCTGTGGGAAGTGCCGGCCTAGCATTGTCGTTATGGCTCGTTGGAGCCGCGATCGCTGCGTGCGGGCTCGCCGTGTCGCTAGAATATGGATGTATGCTCCCACGCTCGGGAGGCCATAAAGTCTACCTCGAGTTCACCTATCGATGGCCACGCTTTCTTGCGTCGACTTTGATCGCCATTCAAGTGGTTCTCTTGGGCTTCACCGCCAGTAATTGTATCATTTTTAGCCAGTATGCGCTTTTCGCTTTCGGTATCGACGATGCTAGCGACTTGCACCTCAAGGGAATCGCCGTTGCGCTGTTGAGTGCCATCACGATAATCCATGGAGTTTTCCCACGAACGGGCCTTAAACTTCAGAATTTCCTCGGATGGGTCAAGGTTGGAGTCATCATTTTCATGATACTATCTGGTGCTTACGTTGTCGTCTTCCATCCAACTTCCGAGTCCATCAACAGAGCCAAGGGTCAGCTATCATGGGATCAGCTCTGGAAAGATAGCAACTGGAACTGGGGTGTCATTTCCACCGGCTTGTTCAAGGTCTTTTATTCCTACGCCGGCCTAGAGAACGCCACAAATGTCCTGAACGAGGTCAAAGACCCGGTTCGCACGCTGAGATCCGTCAGCCTTGCAGCGCTGGTTACGGTCTGTAGCATGTACTTTTTCATTAACGTGGCGTACTTCCTTGTCATACCAATCGACGAGATCAAGGAGAGCGGTGAACTCATTGCGGCTCTATTCTTCGAGCGGCTGTTTGGCGAAACTGTCGGTAGAGTAATCTTACCCCTGGCCGTAGGCCTTTCTGCGGCTGGAAATGTGATGGTCGTTGCGTTCGCCATGGTAAGTACTCATGCTGAGTTTTGAGAACCATTACGGATGATATCTGACAATCTCGTAGGCACGAATCAAGCAAGAGATTGCTAGACAGGGATTTCTTCCATTCTCCGAAATATTGTCATCAACTAAGCCATTCAATTCTCCGCTGGGGGGTTTCATAGTCAACTATATTCCGTCCTTGCTTGTCATTATACTTCCTCCGTCTGGGGACGTATACTCCTTCATCCTTGAGGTGGAGGGTTACTCCGCCCAGATCTTCAGTCTCGCGGTCGGGTTCGGCTTGATATATCTCAGATCCAAACGACCCGACCTCCAAAGACCCTTCAAAGCTTGGATCCCTGCAGTATGGGTGAAGATAGCGCTGGGGTTTGCTCTACTCGCTGCGCCATTCTTTCCGCCACCGGAAGGATCTCAGAAGGGCATGTTTTATGCCACCTACGCAATAGTTTCGGTTGCCATGTAAGTTGAGTTCGCAGGTTCAGGATATTTCTTGACTAACCTCTCCTAGTGTTATTGCTGGTGTTCTGTATTGGTGGCTCTGGACGGTCGTTGTCCCTCGCTGGCGAGGGTTGAGACTAGAGGAGGAGACTGAGGTTTTGGCAGACGGGACATCGATTACGAGGTTCATACATCGAAGACTGGAGCATTGAGTTTGTGAGCCTGGCGGTCAACCATCGGGGGACCCGGGATAAATAATGGTCATATCTCTGATGTCAGGATGTCTTATGATACCCAAAAAAATCTTTCACGACTAAGCTAATTTTCTTATTAGATAAGTGTACATATTTACCCGTGAAACTTCTTAACTCGTCCTTACCGATAAGAGGATTTGTCCTGCAGAAGTGGGTTCTTCAATTGTCAGATTTCAAGGACAGTATTTTCGCACACGTCAAATGCTTAAGAGTAGATCACACCGTATTATTTGTTTGATGGAGAATTCTCTTTGCACTTGTCAAGGTAAAAGTTGTACCTTGGCCTGCATGCACTTCAACGAAGTCATGCTGCTCTGTTTGTTGTAAGGCAACTATTCATGTTCGTCGTTCTTTAAGTGTGCGTCCATTGGTATGAGTCTCCGCACACTTCCTTAATTCGTAGCTGAGCCAGTTTTTTCTCTTGTGGATTCTATATCCAAGCCATCAGACTCATTAGAATCAGATGGAGCTAAATGCAGGTAAGACCGTCTTTCAAGTCGTCTTTGCTCTCTGAATCAGTGAACTTGAACTGGCATGTTCTCTGAACGCGGGCTTTGTCCGACCAACCATTGACACGGATGGTTTGTTGATGCTCGCAGAGACTATACGGTGGTTGCTTTGTGGGATTGGGCTATAACGGAGGAAGAGGAAATGGCCATCGATAACAGGCTGAGACGAAACAAGTTGGGTGCAAGCCTGCATTTTCAGTTGATAATACATAAGTCATTGACCAAAATCTTGTTCAGTTTGTTGAACCGAACTGTTCTTCGAGCTGTAACATCATGGAATGCACAACACCAGGAGACCCTGTAATACTGTGAATTCAAGCAATAGGCACTTGAATCTTGTGTTGATGCCCTATATTAAGTCTGTCATAAAGCATACCTCAGCACCCTCTCATAAACAGTCTGACTCTGATTAGCCTTCATTGTGCAATTCCCTTTGGGTCCTTTAGAGTTCTCAAAGATCTTACTCCAATTCGCCCTAGTAATACTTGTTGTCCTACCCTAGAAGTGTCTATGCTGCTGGCATTCACTTAGAAGAAAACATCACCGTAATTGTAGTATCTATTGGAATTATACTAGCTACGTACTCCTACTGATTGACCGGTTCTTCGGTTGTTGAACTTGACGGAGCTTCGAAGACAGGTTTCTCGAGATTGCGATGTATTGCGAAAAAGAGAGAGACGAAGGAAAATACGCAACTATTCCTGACACCATACATCTGAAAGCGTTTGGCATGAACGAAATGAATAGAGAGAGATAGTTTGCGTTTCGATTCATCAGGTGAGGCCATAGCTGACTATACTTCTTCGTATATTACAACTCTAACGTACGGCAATCCCATCAAAGCGTCCAGTAGCACGTAACCTATCTACTGAAGTAGGAGCTCCTAACACTTCGATATACTCAAGTAACGTTGCCTATCTCGATGAAGTAAGGATCTGTAAGAGCGAGGATCGCAATCACGGTTCATCGGCTGCAATTCCATGGTCGATCCCCGCAAACTCAGACCTATATGAGCCCTACCGCCAAAACACGCACATGAAAGACCACGGAAGGATTCAATATGTCCGCCTTAGTTCCGGCATCAAATTAATGATGTACAATAGCACTATGCGGCAGTTTGACAAGTTGACGTTTGACGCCGGGGCTAAAGCCAAATGGGGTCATGACGGCTAATGAAGGACCTCCCTCACACTTGAAACACTATATTTCTAGCCGTCATTCCCAGCTGAAAATGACAATCACAATAGATCATGGGGTTCTGAAGACTTGATAAGCGCACGAGCGAGGCTAGCTATACTTAAGATAAGGATGTAGCGCGCGGAATGTACGGCATGAAGCATTGACTGGAAGTTATCATAAACTTCTGCCAAAAGCTCCCGTTATAACTTATAAGCTCGGCCGGCAACAGACAAATGAATCATGCTGACAGCTCCTTTTTGGACTTGGGCATTTGCTACGCCACAACGTTTGAAACTTCCAGTCTTCAGATGTTTAAGAAAGAGCTCATGTAGATTCATCACAGGTTCATCTTTAGATCCCAGACCCTTGTTTCGACAAGAACAGGGTCCCGGGCGATCGCAGATCTAATCCAGATCTGGAAGCTCAAGACTTCAGGGGAATGCCGCTTCTGTCTATATCGGCGATCTTTCCGGGATGGGGAAGCTTGGTTCCTGGCTATTAGCGCCATCTACGTTACAATCTAAGGGTCCAAAGTCGAACCTGTGTATCACCTAGAAATCCATATCCATCATGTTCGTGAATGATCTTCAGCAGCTTTGGGTTGAACAATAAGTTAACAACTTAGTAGCTACGAAGGCATTGCCTTCATCTTAAGTGACTTATAGAAGGCACGATTTATAGCTTACAAGAAAATCGCAGTCAATGGAAAGGAAATCGAGACCTAGCGTAAGCTCCAAACCCATCTTCGACGGCACATCTAGGGCGAGTCGTCCCCACAATCTCCAATATGACAAACATTCGATCTTGTCATCCCAACTGTGAAGTAGCCAGGTCAAGGTTCCATTGCTGAGATACCCATGGTTGTTTCCAGCCAATGAATCGGGCGCTACCACACCATTCTGCCGGAATCGATTCAACAATCTGGAGTTCGTCGCATCTAAGTTGACATGTAGGCAAGATGCTTGATGGGCCTTGGTCACTTTGCCATGATCGGTGCTTTCCATTCAAGGTGACATGGGAATTGAGCCGTTTGCGGTGCAATCGTCGACGGACAGGCCGCGAATCCTTTTGGCTGGAATGGTAGCATGTCATCAGTAGTCTACCACCATGTTAGTTCACTTGGAGGAACGACGTATATAAGGTGTGTCTCACCTGCGCAGAGTAGAACGCTTCTCCTCATCAGCATTCGTTTTCTGTCAGCTTTAGTCACTCTTTTACTAACCAGCAGCATACACTCATTATGTCTTCTTCTCTCTCTTTCTGGGCTCTTGCGAGCGGGCTCGCATTCCTGCCCACGGCGTTTGCTGGCTTCGACTCGAAGTCGTCCTCGAACGTGGCCATCTACTGGGGTAAGTGAGACATTGTCTGAGACAAATATGACGTGCTGACTCTCGTGAAGGTCAAAACTCCTTTGGTCAAGGTTCCGGACCTTATGTCCAGGAACGCCTCTCTTACTACTGCGATAGTAAGTGATCAATACCCTCCCGTACCAATCGGACATAGGCTAACACAATGTTCAGACGCCGATATTGATGTGCGTTCTGATGTGCTTGTCGAGAAGAGTTGTAGCTAATATTGATGTAATTAGATCATCCCCATTGCTTTCTTAAGTGGCATCGTCAACCCTACGACAATCAACATCGCCAACGCCGCAGACAACTGCACTACCTTTGCCGATGATGGCCAGCTTCTTGACTGCCCTCAGGTTGAGTAAGTGATCTTGCAGCCTCAATCAGCAATGCACTCCTAACGTCGAGCTAGGGATGACATCAAGGCCTGCCAGCAAAAAGGCAAGACGATAAGTCTCTCCGTCGGCGGCTTCACATACTCTCAGGGTGGCTTCCAGACAACCGACGCTGCTGTCAGCGCCGCTCAGCTAGTCTGGGAGATGTTCGGCCCCGTTCAATCGGGAAGCACCAAGGATCGACCTTTCGGTGACGCCGTTGTCGACGGCTTCGACTTCGACTTCGAGTCCGCCGTCTCCAACATGGCCGCCTTCGGAAACGAGCTCCGCAGCCTCATGGACGCCGCGACTGCTGGAGGTGACAAGAAGTACTTCCTCTCAGCGACGCCGCAGTGCCCGTACCCCGACCAGGCTGACAACGAGATGCTCGATGGCGCCGTGCCGTTCGACTTCCTTATGATCCAGTTCTACAACAACTACTGTGGTGTCAGCAGCTTCGTCGAGGGCGCTACTACGCAGAACAACTTCAACTTTGGCACTTGGGACGACTGGGCGAAGACTGTTAGCAAGAACCCTGACGTCAAGATTCTCCTGGGATTCCCCGGTAACACTGGCGGTGGTGGTGGCTACACCGAGGGCTCGAAACTTGCTGGTTCTATTACCTTCAGTAAGACGTTCTCCAGCTTCGGTGGTGCTATGATGTGGGATATGTCTCAGGTCTACTCCAACGATGGCTTCCTTGCGGAGGTTGTCAAAGATTTGGCTTAGAAGAGCCGGCCGTTGCATTACCTGTATATACCTTGTTTAACGACTTCTTCTGTATATAAATACTCACATTGCACGTATATAAGCATCCAATTCTTACCTTTTCAGTGCTGTATATGGTTCGTTAACATCTCTTCTGGAGTGAGCGCTGCCGGTCAATCACCGTGGTTTCCAGTCATCGAGGCTGTCGCGTAGTGATTGGTATTACAGAAGATTCAAGACACCATGGGAGATGCAGACAAAACCTTTGAGCCAGACTCGCACCACACACTCCCTCCGCTCAATCGTGGATAGCTCTCCTGTGACTCAACTTTCCTCGTCCTCGGTCGCCCATAACCGCTCATGTGTTGCCTTCGGTATGGCTTCCTACTTGGCCTTCTTCGACACCCCTTCCAGCCAGCCATCTATTCATCTAGTCCGTGTAATCCCTCAGCCACCATTTCAAGCTTTCAACAATAGTAAACAATGTTGACCATAATAGAACTCAGACCCGGCGACGTAATTAGTCCAAAACCATAGGACTCAAACTGATCAAGCATTTAAATTGAACCTATCCAAACAGCTAACATCATACACAAGCGACTCATTAAAACAAGCATGTCATCATGCTTCATTCCCCTAACAACATAAAAAAAACGCTCCCTCACACCCTCAACCCTTGATCTTCCGTGCTATTACGCACGTCCGGGAAGAGCACATCCTTGAGCCGCCGAGTGTGTGACGGGGCACGCATTCTTCGCCTCTTCGTTTTGAGTATCAGCGATTGGCGTAGCAAATGAGCCGCCGGTGTGGCTGATTCCCTTGGGCTGATACCACGGAGGCATATCATCAGGAAGGAAGTTCTGCTGCAGAAGCATAGGATACCCGGTTCCGCCGTAGTCCGAAGTGCCGAAGCCATCGAAACGAAGTTTCCATGCTAAAAGGGAATATAGTTAGCCAGTGATCACTACACGGAGGTGAAGGGCGGGAGTTGGAGGCTTACTAGTCGGGAAGGGAATCATCTCGTCCCACTCGGGAGTGAGATACGTATGCGTTGTCGGCTTCATGACTTTAGTGTTAAATAGCTTCTTCAGGTCTGCCTCTGCCTTCGCATCGCCCTTGGCATGGGCGTCCTCGAGAGCGTGCTTCACGTCGATCTCGATCTGCTTCATGCGCATGGGAGCCATGTAGTTGGAGTATCCCTCGTAGGACGCGTCAATGTTGACTCTCTTGACCTTGCCTTGGGCATCGTGACCGCGACGAAGGTTCTTCATCTGCGCGAGCACTTTCACCATGGCCGTGAGACCCATGGCAGCCGTGTGCTTGGGGTGGTAAGAAGCAAACTTCTCGGTAAAGCTTGAGCGGTAGGCTAGGTAGTCAGTCTCGTCGGTGGCAGTGTTAGCTTCGTTCTGTGCCGCAGCGTGCTGTGAAATGACTTATTAGTTTGGGCCGCTTCTGGAATGGAGGGAACGAGTGCTTACAAGATCGCAAATGACAGTTTGTCCCTCCTTGACGGTGAAGATGGCTTCTCCGGCTTCGTTCTCGATCGTGTGCTCTTGGACTGCTCTTCTGATGATGGGCAATCTAACGCTCTCTCGTTGCGCCTTAAGGACGAGGTCCGAAATGCCATCAGTAGAATCTTGGTTGTCGTCAAAAGCAAGCCTCTGCAATGTGAACCAGTCGCAAGACACGGAAGCGGGCACCTTCTTTCCCTTCTTCGCAAGCTTCGGCTGGGCGACATCGTACAGCTCGTGGATAAACAGATCCAGCACGGAAGTAAACTAGAGGAAAAAGTCAGCAGAGATATAAATTCGTGGATCAGGGGATACTTACTGCCAACACTGAGTTGTAGGCACTGTCAAGCCCGACGAGGAGAAGAATGGCAGCCGCCTTCCCAGCATCCTTCTCATGCTTGAGGATATCCTGTGCGACTCTGAAGCCGAGCTCCCTCATCGGGTTTCGCTCTTTTCCGAAGGACAACAGGTATTCAAGACTGTTCTTGGTCCAGCGAGAGATGGCCCATCGGTTGGCTTCCTGGATATTGCCGCTCTGGGTCAACTTGAACAAGAACTTCATCGAAGCAGTGAACGCTTGACGCCGTTTTAGTAGCTTGGTCTCGTCAACGTTGTACGACAGGAAGACCTGGCAGTTTGTGATGTGCTGGTAGATCTCGTTCTCGGAATACTTTGCGTTGCGGTTTTTGTCGCTGCGGACCAAATTGCCGAAGCCCAAGAAATCGGCGACATATCGCGTGACGACGGGGATAGCGAAGCTTGAGAGCGGTTAGCATCTTAAGTCATGCGGCAGGAAGAATGTACTCACTCCTTGACAACATCTAGCTGGTATATCCGCTTCTTCTTGTCCATGGTGACAAACTCCCTCGTGACGATGTCGCGCATGAGGTCAGTGAAGTACTTCATCATAACTTGAGGGTCGCCGTCGACGTCTTCCCCATCTTGAGGAACGGCAGCCGTTTGACCAGGCTGCAACACATCTTGGATCTCTTTCGGCAGATACTTCAGCGTGAGACGCGCAGGATGAACAACGTTGTCGGAAGTGTCCGAGAGTAGAGCCTTGATCTTCCAGCTCTCGGTCAAATAGAGGGGCTTCACCGGTCGCGTAGGGTCAGACTTCGCTGTAAGGTACTCATACTCTGTAGGCCTCCCAGCCCAGTTTGTCTTTTTCGGCTGGACCTCCATCTTGAAGCCTTCGGCATATCCTTGTTGGTGGGCATATTGGGCATTCTGCTTCGATGTGTAGAAGGGAGAGAAGAATCGAATTGACTCGTATGGGTACCATTCCGGGAATGCACGTTGAAGCAGCCGATGGAAAACAGAGGTTTTAAGAACGTCGTTGTCGGGTGTGACCTCCTTCATTCCCCACGTCGTCAAAGAGTTCGTGTTCCAATCCTAGTACTGTCAGTCGTCCCGATTTATAAAGCAAGGATATTGAACTTACTGTTGTGTAAAAACGATCCGAACGAACCAGCGTGATCGCATCCGAGAAGATAGCTGCCCAGAGCGCAGAGTCGACGTCACTTGGTCCAGGATCCGCTCCCATCTTTTTGTCGGATTCACAGAATACTCCCGGGTATAGTTCAACCTTGTCAGGGTGCTCGTACAGGTCTCTCAGCGCAGCCGCCACTTCCGGATGGGGTGTGATGGACTCAAAGGTCTTGTGTCTCTCCATACCGAAAAATCCACGGAAGTCGTTGAGTGTACCAATTTCCCTAAGCTTAGTGTTAGCATCTATTCTTTGATACGATACACCACAGGACAATATACCATTTGCGTGCTTGCGTGATGCCGAGTATTTCGACTGGCTTCAAGCATCTTGGAACATTCCTAGGACCAAAGTTTGCTGAGAGATGTTAGAAACGGTCGTCCCAATCGACCACTAGGCACTTACAAATAGGGTCATCCATAGCCACTGTGAGCTGCTTGACCATCTGTTCATCATCGAATAGCCCCGTAATCGGATTCCGCTTGAAGCAAAGATCAGGCTGCTGCGTGAGACCAAACTCTTGATCCCATGGCTCAGTCTTCTTCTTTCCGGCGCTGGCTCTGCCCGCATAAGCCATCATGCCCATGAATTCCTGCATGGAAAACTCCTTGGGGTCCCAAGAAGGATCGTTGACCTTGCCCATGCTCTCCCTGATGAAGTCCTCAGCATACCTTTCATCCTTCAATGAGAGAGCGCAATGAAATCGGTAGAGTAGGTTGAATTCGACAGTGACCTGGTTTCCGATGCCTTGCGATACGTTCTTCTCTTTGGGCATAGTAACACGAGGGTCGAGTGTGAAGTTGCTATCAAACTGGTGGAAGCCCATCAGGGCTCTCAGGTAGTCGTGGATGGAGACCTGGATATACATGCCGCATGTGATGCTAATCGGGCTGTGTCAGCATGGTGATCATATGGCCAATATGTTCCAGACTTACAGGCGAGCAGTGTTGAACAGATCATTATCCAGCTTGTCCCATGCGGCTTCCCAAGCCACGTTGAAGCCTTCGACTGTCGCTTTGTCCGGCTGCGCTTGGTCAAGTCTTTCCTGAAGACTCCGAGCTAGCTGGTCGTACTTGTCATCGGGCTTTTCTCCGCCAGATTTCCACTCCTTCCAGGCACTGGCATAGGTATTCAACAACTCTTTAAAGCTGTCACTGTCGTCTTTGACGAAATTCTTTGCGGCCGCTGCGAGCTTTGGAAGGCTGTACTTGCGAGGGACGGAAAACTTCCCATTCTCATTGATACGCCGAAGCTGGGAAGCGCAATAGTTGTGGTATCTGTTGTACATGACGAGCATGATGCAAACACCAGGCGGTTGTCGAAGAAGTCTGTCTTCGGCGAATGTGTCTGGCTTGAGGAGGCCAAGCTTGTACTTGTCGTCACGGACCTTGCGTTGCATCTCGTCCGTAAATCCGTAGAGAGGGGAGAGGTCCAAGTAGGACGAGGTATCAGAGATGTTCTTGTCCTTCTCATTCGTTCTGAAGATGTCATGGATGATGATGGTGGCATGGTAGATGAGCATGCTAGAAAGACCAGATTTGCTTTCACGGCCATCGTCCTCTCGCGCCATCAAGCGATCAAAGAGATCGCCGGCATCTGGAAGTGCTCCCAAGGGATGTGTCTTGGAAGGCACCGTCTTGGCATATGGAGCACCGGCTTGGCCAAGGTGTGGGTGTATGGCGCTGTTGAACTTCCCGTCGGCAGTGCGGTATTTGAAGGCATCGCCGAGGTAGGACAAGGGGGGGTGAAGCATGCGCTCGTACTTGCCAGCAACCGAGTCTTGGATCAGGCCCGCTCTGAGGTTGCTGTCGTTTGACAAGGATGCGACTATTTCAGCTCCAGCTTGCATCTATACTAGGTTAACAATCGCCCTCGTACAATGAAGCAATCAAGGCACTTACGTCCACGCCCTTTCCAAGCAGGAGTCTGGTGAATAGAGTCGTAAACTCAGGAATATTACCGAAACTAAGTTTTCGAACATCGGCGAATAGGTTCTGAAGGTTGGCCACGATACCATCAGGGCGGCTTTTGTCCTTCCTCAATCATCAGTATAGTTCATTACGAGGAGTCGCTCTCAGCTCACCCCAATCAGAGCATCGCCATGGAATTCTGCCAGATAGGTAGCCTTGTCAAGCAGCTCGTTCAGCTTGTCAATCTCGCTCTCCAACATACGGGATCGGGCCGGTCCGATCCCGCCGTTGAACAACGGGCGCTGAGTATCAGACGACATCTCGAGCAATTGGACGCGTCAAGTTTGAAAATTATAGAGTTGTCCGGGCTCACTTAGAGCAGACGGAGAAGTGGAGGAGAGGGAGAGATACCGAAAACGATTCCATTATCTTCAGCAACGGCGCAGAACGAGGATATATACAGCACATTCTCGATACGGAGATGACAGCGGAATGGCGGCGTAAACTGCATGCCCGTCGAAGCGCTCGGCCGCATGACAGTATCGAACTGATAGGTGCTGAATCTATTGAATCCATATGTGGGCTTTGCGCAATTCCCAGCATGGAGCATACGGGACCGCCCGCAGGCTATACCGCAAGCTCAACACTAGAGATGCGGGCGGCCCATTGGAGAAGCAATAGTCCCTTCAGCTCCGTGTCAGGACGCCCATATGCAAGGGAATGCAGAAAAGCTGGGGTTCTCTGACAAACCAGGCTAGACTCATTGGACAATCCAAGGGGGACGACCCCGAGCTGAGGAATCTCTTGCGTGCAGCTCCTAGGGTATGGTCTCGGCAGTCTGACCGTTTCTTCAAGGCTCTAGTGTAGTGTCTGCCGTCCCTCCTAGGATCATGATGCATCAATTCTTGCGTCTAGTCAACGCGGGGCCTCGAGTCTAGATGCCCGCCATACAGCCACAACATTGTAGCGAGCTCAAAGCCTCCAATCTCACGCAAGACAACACAATCGTCCTCTATCCATTGGCCGACGTGTGCATGTAGCTGCCAAGAGAGTGAGACTCGGCTGACTTCAGCTGCACCTTCGGGGACCTCTAATCCACGTTCAGGTGCGGCGTGAGGGGCCTCAAAGCGTCTATCGACGATCTAATACAGGACTAGACATGACGGGCCGCCTATAGCCTATGGTTTGGCGAAAGAAACGGCCCTGCCGTCTTGGTGTCACCGTAGGAGATGCCTTTGCATCAGTGGAAAGTGAGACTGGTAGAAGTCTAGGAATAGATAACCAAGGAATGGATGCGAACTTACGCTTTGACTTGGACAGCCTGTGGTCGGAGGTGAGGCCCCTTCGAGAATAGACCTGCAGCTCTGAGATCGGGGATTCCGTTCATTAATGCGGTTGTTATCTTACCTGCCTTATTTCTCGTCTGGCATTCCCTGGTCTTTCTCTCAGCAGTCTGGTGTTTCCTCGTATCCACGGCTCCCACCCAACAAGCAAGATGGCATCGTCAACAGCATCTTCAACGGCATCTCTTACTTCTTGCCCGCTGAAAAAGGGAGTTTACTCTCACTCTGGGCCCTCGGACATCCGTAGTCCATGCCCGCTCATCAACTCACTGGCAAACCATGGCTATATCCCCCGCGACGGGCGCAATGTTCGAGCCAGCGAGCTGACGGCCGCCATGAACGAGGTCGGGCTATCTTCTGCCCTCGGTGCTGTCTTCAGTCACCCGATCTTTAATGAGAACAACAAGGCCTTCGGTCAGAACCTCGAGGCTCCAAAGCAGCCTCGCTCGTTCTTCGGCAATGTGTGGTATCTGTTCCGCAACCCTTGGGCAGCTCTGTTCTCTGCCTTCGCAATGCGCAAGCCCGGGCAGGAAGACTCCGCGGGCACCAAGTGCATCAACATCGACCAGCTTGGCCTGCCGGGGGTGGTCGAACATGACATCTCTTTGACCCGTCGCGACCATCAACAGGGTGACAACATCACGCTACAGCCGGACCTGGTCAGAGACTTGTTGGCGTCTTCGACCGACGGCAAGACGCTTACCGCGGCAGACCTGGCAGCATTGCGCAGACGCAGGATCGACAAGCAGCACGAGGTCAATCCGGGCTTATACTACGGGCCTCTGCAGCACCAGATTGCGTGCACCGAAATTGCGCTCGTTCTGGATGTCTTCGGTGACGGCGACAAAGTTCGTTGTGATTATGCGCGTGCTTTCTTTCAGGAGGAGAGGCTACCCATCGAGGAAGGGTGGAAGAGGAGACGGTGGTGGTCTCTTGGGTTTCTCGAGCTTGGCAAGACTGTTATGAAGGTCAAGAAGCTTGTTGGAGTGGATGTCTGAAAATCTCAGATCTAATAAGGACAATGCGCATTTGCGGGTTAGTTGTTAATGGTGGATATTGGAGAAAACGCTTTTATAATCTTATGAGTGCCTTTTTGTTGTATTCGAATTCATTCCAGACATCGAAGCACTGTTCTTCGGATTGCAACTTTGCAAATAGTAGGGAGTAGCTGTGTGAATAAAGGTTGATGGGCGCGAGGCGAATAAACTGGTGTATAACTGTGAACGTTTCTACAGCGACTATAGTCTATTTCTTTTCATCTTCTAGCGCTGGACCATGTTGTAATATCCGTCTCAGTTTCGTTGTCGCCATGCAACACAGCGTGCGCCTTCAAGCCTTGAGGGTTAGGTATCCTACGACTGCTCGTAATTGTCGCTGTTTGTCAGTCATGAATCTCAGTCAGTAGTGTCCCTTCTTTAGCTGGTCTGGAAGTAGCACCGACCTTGAAGAAAAAAAAGGCGAAGCATCGTCCTCAACAGAATAATCGGAATCGAATGATGGCCTTCGCCACATCGCACATCGCACTACAGTGCCCTGACACAATCATCGCGCTCAGGGCATCCCGCAAGACACCATCATCGCACTCATGTGCCAGAACACAATCTTCGCAGCAGCTCCCATAGGAACCTTGATTACGTCTGCCTCTCCGAAAGGGAAGCAGCGGCGTCCCAAGGCCCTGTATTTCTGATGCCGTCTGAAGCATCGATTGACGCCAGGCCGTCGCCGGCAGACCTGTCATTCCCGCGTAGAGCGAGGGACAAGATGGTGTTGAAGATTACTCCGAGTTTCTCACATGCGGGAGAGCGCCGTCTGCAGAGCAGAAAGGCACGACAGGCTACACGGGGCAGCCTGTCTGTTTGTAGCATGGAAGCGCGACGTTGAAGAGGACGATGCTTGAAGAGGAAAGAAAGAAGCAAAAATTGAGCGTCGCAAGAAAGCTTTACATATTACGGTGCGATCCAATCCTAGGTATGACTCAGTCCTACCACAAGGTTCAATAATATTTACCACAGGCCAATGGGACTTTGCCGTTAAGAAGTTTGACCCACCAATCATTGTCAGATAAACTCAAATGAAGGAAGGGCGTCTCAGTGCTGGCATCGAGTCTGCAGTCTCCAGAGTTCAGTTCGTTGTGTTCGATTGCGTTGCGAATCCCAGGCCTTAAGCGACTGCATCACCACAACCCATAGCCAAGGTAGACTTCTAGGATCGTGGTGGGAAAACATGATATCTGTGGCTATTTGGCTAGATTCATTGCTTATCATGGAGCTTGCAGCCTAACGCTGTATTGTTGAGTGTCATGCAGCTTGAATCTTTCGCGCAACAAGACACTAGGTTCCATATTGCAGCAAAAACACTAAAGCTACAGTGAACATTAAGATATAACAAAGCACCCAGTCAACCAGCAGTAAAATGAATCCCCTCAATCTTCCTAAGCATCTGGTCCAAAATTGTCCTTGCACCACTTCTCAAAAGCCTCGTCATTGAAGAGAACCATGTTTCGTGTCTCGTACTGCACCTGGCCTCCCTCCCAAATCAGCACAAACGATATCCCGTTGATCAAGTTCAAGGCCAGGGCGAGAACCTTGGTGCTCGGTCGACGAGCCAGCGCGTGCTGTAAGCCTGGATACAGATGGCCGAGATTGACAACCCGGGAACCATTGTCACGCTGCACAACGTAGGTGTCGTTACGACCGAGCCATACCGACTCGACGCCACGAGGATTGTTGGCGACGCCGGAGGACGCGGGCAGCTTGAACATGATGGCGTCATCTTCTGCGCGGATGAAGTATCTGCCCTCTGTGCCCAGGGATAGGAACTTGGGGCGTTCGACATCGTGTTCATCTAGGAACTCGACGAGACCCTCGTAGTCTCCGAGGTTGCTGTCATCTAAAGGGAAATTCTTTGTCAGTACTACGGGTTTTTGAAGTGCTTGTTGTGGTTGCACGGTCGAAACGTTGACGATTGGTATGAGTTAGGAAAGACTACATACTTTTCGCAGCGATGTCCCCTTCATGCAGACGAATACACCGAAAGTAGTTGTTGTTGGGTCCAAGGACGCAATAAAAACTTTCGTTATCGCCTCTTACGTGGTCTTGCGAAACTTCGCAATGGTCTCCAATAGCGTTCGAGACAATGCTACTCTAGTTAGCCGACGGATGTCCCAAATCATAGCTTTCATGATCTCAACACGGTGATTTACCCATAGCTTTTCCAGCGTGCGCTGAAGAAGAAATACTCACCAACGAGGCTCAGAGCGGGAGGGTCATCGGGGATGGTCTGGGAAGGCGACATGTCTGGAGCGTAGATGTAGTGTCGGGTGTGCTTTTGGTGATTTTCTCGTAAGATCGAACAGTATCAGAGGGTTTGCAAGATTAAAAATCTGGTACCATGCATTTTTTATAGACGAAGATCAACCACATACAGAGTGACTGTGGCTTTACACTAACTGCGAGTTTGTCAATCACGTAGCATCAGAATGGTTGCAGCCGCTCATATCTTTGAGGTGCCGAATCGTGGTACGACGGCAAAGATATCTTGAACTGGGCATGGCCGAGGGAGTCATAGTCACGAGCTTCATTATCCGATGGCCGTGTAGTTCGCAGAAGCGTTTGTCGTCGGAGTACTGTGTAATGCTGGCCATGGGAAACAAAACTTGTGCGACGTGTTCGTCTTCCAAAATGGAGCAATCTCCGGTTTTGTGATGTGTTTGTTGAGAGTCGTCTAAACTCCCGAGACAGACTGACGGGTCATGAAACCGAGAAGACCTTGCTGGGCGTGAGTCATGGGGCGGGAAGAAAACACCGGATGCTTTGCGCATCAGGTGATTCTTACCAAGATGGTCTCTAGAGTAATGCCCAAATCGATTGACAATAGATGTTTTTGAGAACTATGCTATAGCTAATATACAATGTAGGATTTGGGAAGAGTAAGGTAGTAGGTGGTCAACTGCCATTTCCTGAGTCATGACATACCCTCTTTATCTTCAGCCTTACGAAGTCGTCGATCTAGCATTTTACCTACTCATGAGAAGCTGATGTTAAGGAAAGGGGTATCTCGATAATCTCTTCTACCTACTTAGTCACACTTCTCAACCGAAAATTGTTCCAACATGCTTCCTTAGTAGCGTGGGACGCAGCCCTTTCCATATCATCCGTATATTCCCCGCATAAAGACCGATGTAAACTGCTATAAAGCCATCCGATCCTCCAAAAAAGTATTGCGGGAGGGTCAACCAAGCCATCCCTGTTCCTTATCTTTGTTGTCGCCCAGTCTCATCAAAAACAAAATACCCAGAGCAATTACGTAGGGATAAACTTCTGCAAGTCCTTCTCCTGTTCGGAAAACGATTGCGAAAAGGCCGCCAGCCCAGCAACCATACCAGCCGCCATAAATAGAACCGAAATGATAGACCAGATCACCCCCCAGCACTGCGAGGATCCTCCGTAGCGTTTGGCAAAAACGCTGGCGTCGGAGGAGTTGACCTTTCTCAGAATCAGGTCATCGCAGATATCCCACACGCTGTAGAGCGACGACATAACGCCGATGAAGAGGACCACGAACCGCAACGCCTGCGCATGTGATATGAACCAACACGCAATCAAGAGGCCCACGGCGAGCAGAACGGTGAGGATGGTGAGCCAGTCGCGTTTGCCCCACCACAGCGTCAATAGAAAGCAAGCGGCGAGAACAAAGCTGGCTACTTTACTTGCGACGATGTCGAAGCCGCAGAAGATGAGAAGTGCTCCGATGAGACTGGATCCTAGATATCCAGCTGGGAGCGTGAAGGCGCTCTTCCCGCCGACCATGTGTGTGACTCCACCTTCGTTGGGGTCGAGGCTGATAGACTTGACGCGGCCACCGGTGAGAACGGCTGTGATGGCGTGGCCAAACTCGTGAAAAGCAATGACGAGCATCTAAACGTGTTAGTTGGCGTTGGAGCACGATGAGGCATTCGCGACGGAGGCACTCACCTTGAAAGGCCATAGAACCATGCGCACATACGGCACGTTCCAGAGAATCGCGATAATGACCACATACGCGGCGATGACTCCCAATGTCACTTGCTGCGTATGATTGACGTTCTGAAGGTCCCGGCTTGCTAGGGTGTTGAAGCCATCGTCGTGTCTCGAGGCGAGCTGTACCACGCCGATGCGGAACAAGGGCCGTCCAGCCAGTGCTTCAGACGGGGCAGGGGCCATGCCAGCGGCGGAAGATGCTGTGAACTTGCTCAGGCAGCTGTGATGTTACTATCCAGGCGCAACGTCCGGTGCAGATAAAGATGCTGTAAGGCGAGAGTTTTCGTATTGTAGGAGCGAGATGATTGATGAAATGGGATTCCCATCGCCAAAGCCTTTGACTCGCTGAGGGCTGGTGTTAAATTCCAGATGCCCTGCCACTTGTTGACGCGGCACTGGGGAGGCGGAGCTGAAACAGTGCCTCTCGGTGGGGTGGCTGGGCATGATTTTGGACATTTCATTGGTTGGTAAAAATAAATCACACAGGTAACAGTGGAGTACTTTGTTCCCCCGCTGCTCATCAGGTCTAGCTCAATGCCGGGGCAACGTCACCCTCTCATGAATGAAACTTGAGTTTACTTGGCAGAGTGGACAATGAAGCACTGGAAGTAGCCAAACCACGGCCTACTTGAAGAATTCATTTTGCAGCTTGATGAGCGTTATATCCGGTAGTCCTAAATCCTATAATAATGTGGTGTTTATGTCCTCCCAAGGAGCTAAGACAGCAACAGATGTTGAGATATTGATGGATACCACTATGATTTACATCCTCTCAATCAACTATCGGGTAGCACGCAGGGAAAACCCCCCGAGAATGTTAAACATGTTAACAAATAAGAATTTAAATAATAAGAATTATAAGTCTCTAATAATTATAGCTAATTATTATTATTACAAATATTAAGAGCTCAGGAATAACAAGAAACTTACTACGCTTCCCTTTATAATAATACTCTTACTCTTTTGTCGCGATGACATATATGTATCTCGCTATCCTGCATTGGTCATGACCCCTGCGAGGTCACGAGATAACCTGGTATGACCTTCTCAATCATGAGAAGGCCGAGAGAGAAAAAATCAAGCTATTACATTCTCATGAGATCGCCCTGTGACGGCAACATCTTTCTTCTTATTTCCTAATGAGATATAGTTTAGAACGGTTTCAACCCAGGATGCTCCCCCTCGATGACGAGGAGCCCTATGTCCCTTTCATTGGGCCCCGCGAACGCCCTTATGGCTATGAGGAGCCACAGGTGTTTGTCATCAATCCCGTCGAACGCCCTCTCGGCTGGGTGGATCAGCCATTCATCGGCCCCCTTAACTTACCCCCTGCGCCTCCCATCCTGTTTGATGGACCTCCAGGAGTCATGATAGCAGGCCCCGTGGAGGTGAACGACTCGAGCATTGCGGCGAGCATCATCATTCGAGCGTGTTGTGGAGTTATCAATGGTCATTGTAGGCTGTCAAAAATCAAAAGCTAGGTTGACACGTGGCGTCTGCTACATTCACGGAGTTTTGGAAGTGCGCCAGTCACGATTCGTCGATTACTATAGGCCTGTCCAGACAAGCGGACTTTTGTGTATTTTTCCTTGTCCCAAACGCGAACATTGGTATGAGAGTAGCTTGGCCAATGTGGAAGTGGGGAGATATTTCTCATGCTATACATACTGCGATACGTTTATTGGCATTTATCTATCGGTATTCGGTTCCGCTTCATCATCTGAAACTCAGGATTAGGCCTAAGTACTAAGGCTTTTATAGAGATAAGTTATTACTTTAGGGATTGTTTTAGGGATTATTTCAGGGATTGTTATAAAGATAATGTTACATGTTATACTCCAATTTCTGACTTTCCTCAAGTATACATTAGGCTCGCTCTATTACAACTGTCACCGAAACTCTCCTCCAATTTCGAGTGGAAGCATTCATTTTGACTCGTAATATTGCAATGGGGGTAATGCTTTCGATAGTGAGCACGAATTCTGATTTGCTTCTGTTGTGCGGATCTGATGAGCAATGGCTAGATAATTTGCCTTTTTATTGTAAAGGTAGTGATGCTGCTCTGCGTCAAAGTCAAACTGGAAGGTTGCGGCACTGTGACTCATCCTGCCATGCGGTAAAGTCTGATTTGTCCTCCAAGGTGCCGAGCTATTAGGCTGTACTTGCAGGAGGTTCTTGGCTAGAGCTGTATAAAGTCAGCCTCTGACCCTGCAATAGGCGTCGTGTTTCCCCTATCTTGTCTCTCTATTCTCAACACGGTGAAGTACATCTGACAGCTAACTTTGCGCCACTAAAAGACCTCTTCAGGGGCGGGCTTTCTGACAACATGGCGTCTCCGATGTTTCATTCCTTCCTCAATTTACCATACGAGCTGAGACGTCAAATCTGGGAGAGTGCTGCTCGCCCGACTGGCCCCAAACACGCCGGAATACACCATTTCTCTGTCTTTATAAACAGCCAAATAAAAGACGATACCACAAAGCCTCGGAGAGCCCTCAAGTATCGTCCCGACACCGATGATAGGACCTACGTGGCTGTAGTCCCCGATCCGCATGAAGACAGCAATGTTGACCGATCTGCCTATCTTTGGGATGCTGGGCTTTGGACGGCGTGCAAAGAATCTCGCGAGGTTATCGTGAGACATTTGCAGGTATCCAATTCTCTTGAAAAGGGAAAATTGATGAGAATGCAGTACTATCTGCCAAGTTTACCTGCTGCAGTCCGGGACGAGAATTGGAAAGACCATCAAGAAGTTGCAACATTCATCAATGCACCAACCCAGAATGCCGACGGAATCGGCGAAAATAGGCAGCTCATGGTTTATCCGTATCAAGACTTGTTCGTGCTGGACCTCGAAGGCATTTCGAAAGCACCGAAGGAAGCTTGGTGGTGGCGCAAGGTCCTCGATCATTTACGCTTCTCTCCATTCATTTGGGATGGCGGAACCATAAAGCACCTCGCCTTTGAATTCGACCCCAGTTGGAAACTGCCGCAAAAGTGGAGTGGGGACATGAGCTGCAAAATGCTTTACGATGAGCTTACTCCACGGGGCGGTTTTGTCCAAGCAATCTTCGGTATCCTTTATAACTTTATCGGTTGCCGCGTGTGGCTCATAGACCGCGGCACGATTCCCGGGTATAAAGAAATCGATCGTCGGAACATGTACACAGAAATTGGTGAACATGTACGCTCTCCAGTCTACTACGATTGCGATGGAGAGTTTGTTGAGGTCGATTGGAGGGCATCTGTACATCGGCTGAGGGAAAACGATATCTTCGGCCGCAGTACGGCAGCGGGATTTCTCGAAGAGCTAATGGACTGGTTGAATCAGGATATATATCAAAGCCGGGAATTTGATGGTTATGAACCTGGCACCTTTCTACTCGATCCGGAAGATAACCTTGGTGTTCTGGTCCGCAGAGATATGATCGAGGAATGGGGTTCTTCATCTATGTAGGTTTGTGATCAGAAAGAAGCAGTACACTGGTGCTGATGAGGTATTAAAACAGAGGAAAGCATTGGGAAAGTACACCTACGACCACTCCGGACACCATACATTCCCAGCGTTCCGCCATTGTTGCGGAACGTGAGAAGTTGTCAGGAAGAACGGGCTGTGTAGACCTTTTGATGGCATCAACGACGTAATTTGGAGGTGAGTTGGGGGAGGGCTTTCTTTTGGTCTACGTCAACAATCTTTGGATGTCACGTCTAGACTTCATATCTTAAAGTTTCACAAAAGAAACAAACATTGCTTGCGTCTGGGTTGACCATCACTCCACGTGTTGATGAGCATCAGAATATGCCTCTTACTCAGAACTGTTATATTATAAAGAGACAGTTTTAATGTTGATTCGTCTTTTTCGTCTGTGAAATCAATGTCGACTGTTCTAAGTGAGTGCGGTTTGTGGGGCCTGGAGCATAGGTATAACGCAATGCTCCGGAATGAACGCCCAGACAAAATCCTCCGTAATTTAACACAGCCGACGGATCGAACGCTGTTTCACCGGGTCCTGAAACGGGATACGCAAGACTTTTCAACGCATATGGAGACAAGTATGAGGTGAATCTTCCCATCGAGCCATTCCTGATCTGGCTCTGGGTGACCTAGTTCAGATTCAATATTGCCCCTTTCAAGGCCCCCCTCCTGATGTCATTGTTCATCGGTACGTGCGGACGGGCCTGTGTTGATAAAGGCACCGACCAGATTCGAGTTCATAAGTGATTCTAGATTTATCATGAGAGCGTCGTGCGAGAGATCCCCCACTGTTGATCAACTATAGCAAGCTACGCATCGTCATGGTATTGTGGAAAAGATATATGGAAAAGTGAAGGCACAACACTAGGCCTTGTCCAACAGGGGCCATCGAGAGGGATACATGCGGTTTCTGGACGAGGTTGCGCCAACGATCCAGCAAAAGAAACCTCCCAAGTATGCTAGGATTGACCATCTCATCGCATTGAGCTGAAACTTAAACCGTACTGTCAGCTAAAACAAGGCAAATTAACCCCCTGATGCATCGCCTGTGCGCACTTGAGTAGAAGTCATTATCACATTAAAACATTAAGTAACTATTTACATTCATTAGCAGAGCCGCCCTGGTCCCGTGTCACCGACTCAACGGCCCAGCCATATCATCATTTCGCTCGAGATTTCTCTCTTCCCAAGGCTCCAACTCCAGAGTCGACACTGGGCTGTCCACATCCTTGTGCCCGTGCCGATACTGATTACTCTCCACATCAATATGGTCATCCTCAATCCGCACACCCTTGCTACCGCGCTGCAGGTTATCCGTCCAGTTCATCCCGCTCTTGCGTGCGCTCGGTGTGGCTCGAGGGCCCGTGCCGCTGCGGAAAGTAGCCGAAGCGTGCGAGATAGTACTCCCCTTTGCCCTAAACAGGGGCCGTAATGCGGGGACGCAGCCGCAGATGACCCCCAGATTTGCTTCGACAGCCGTCCAGATCCATAGGTAAAAGCCCTCCCAGGTGACATCGTACGTCTCGTCGGTGACGTGGTGGGTCCAGTAGGCGCGCATACAGCCCGCGAAGACGACAACGAATCCGAGGCAGAAGAGAACAATGAGAGCAAGGCGTTGCGTGAGCGGAAGCTTGAGACGCAGGAGGGTGGGAACGGGCAAAAGGCAGACCAATAGATCGGTGAAAACGGTTGTAATGGCTTGGCTTCTGTATCACATGCAACATGCCGAGGTTAGTCTTGGGGGAATGTTGATGGACAAGGCGACTTACAGGACGGGAGGACCCTCCGCAGAGCAATCTGTACTGCCGATCAGGTCCCAATACGCGTCTGCAGGCCTAGCAAGCGGCGACTATTAGCTTCATCCGGGGAAAACGGTGAAATGCGGGGGAAAGCTGTCTTACAAGCATTGCGTCCATAGGATGATGAGGAAGATGAAGATGAGCGAGGTGACCAGGGCGATAGAGGCGTATGTTAGGCGGCGGAACCACGAGTTCTTGGGTGCGATGCGGAGATAAGAGACGAGAATCGAGTCCTTGGCCAATCCAGATGCGAATAAGAAGAGAGTCTGGCCAGCGATAGACACTTGGCGACCTTTGGTGGCCTGAGAAGCTGTAAGATCCCATACGTGGATGCTCCAGCCATAAAGTTGGCTGGCGAGAATAACGCAAATGGTGACTCCAACGCCGCAGATCTGTGACCGCGCACAATAGTTAGCAAAGAATGGCTTACATGTGATATTTTGCAGGGATAATTTGGGTGAGATGCTTACCATTGCAGCTACCATCAACAAGTCGTCCAGGCCGCCCTTATTCACCCGGAAAAGTCGCACGTACAGCCGAGCCAGCAACGTGAGGACGGCGATCGACATGACGGTCAATTCAACGATCAGAAGGGTTGGGCCTCGGTTCTCGGGGTTGTCGTAGTTGGGCGGCGGCCAGGAGGCCACCACCTCGGCCGAGGGCGAACGCATTGCGGCCGCCTTGTTGCTGAAGAAATCTTGAGGTTACGTGCCGAGGTGCAGGTACAATCGCAACAAATAAATGAAAGAAGCACATCCCGGGGACAACGAAGAGGAAGTATTCAATCATTATATGACACACGACCTCTTCCCCGTGCTCAAGCTGGGTCCCCAGCCAAAGCAAAAGATCCCGAACGTGTGGGTGGAGAGACGGTTTCGAGGAACCCCCTCCCCCCGTCGCATGATGTCTGAGCCGCTGGGGCGCCGGTGATGGCTTCGGAGGGCTACGCTAGAAGAACGCCATCGACGGGCGATGGAGACGTCTAGTGCCGGGAGGCGTCTGGGTGCATCGGAGGAACACGACCGTTTCATAGGCACCGCGACCGAGGCGAGGAGGCAAGGCCGGCCCCATGTCGGGGGGCTGGCCAAAGAGGGCTTAGCTGTCCCAGCTATTCGTGCCCGGAGCAGGTCCCCATCGCTTGAGACGGAGCGACGGGCTGCAAAGGGTATTTCCAGATCCAATTCGGGGGCGATCGCGTACAACCAGGGTTCAAGGTCGCGGTTGTTGGGTATTGTTGTCTGTGTGTCAGTGTTTTGGGTTTGCGAATTTGCGATAGTGGCGATACTGTGAAAAGTCTGCTGCTTTGTCCAAGGAACGGAACCAACGGAAACGTAACATCCAGAGGCGACCGAGGGCTTGCGACAAGCTTGTAGATGTCATGAAAGGACAGAATTGTTAACTTGCTGGCGCTGGTATGATGCAGACAACGCATGTTCCACGACACTCAGTCCCATTCGAACGCGCCTCCAGTTCGCCAGCCCGGCGCATAGTGGTGTTGATTCTAGAGCTCGTAGCCCAAGCCGCTTGGCATTCTGCAAAACCCGTACGACTTGAGTCTCGCAAGCAACGGCAACGGTAAGCGGGTCTAATGTGTTACGTCCGAATGCACGGAACTTGGGTGCTTCTATCGGTCATTCGTCCGGAACGGCGCCGAGCCTCCTGGTGGCTTCTGCCGCGTTGCTAGCCTTAGGCCCAGGAACCTATGTAGGGCAGCGGAGTCGATGGGGCCAGGGGTTCCAGGTTCCAGGTTGATGGTTTGGCTGCTTTGCATGGCTTCATCGTCAGCATCGCGTAAAAGTCGCATGGTTCGGCAAGGGCTGAGTGGTGAAGTCCCGCTTATAGAGGGCATCGCATGAAGTTGAGGTGTTTTTTTTGGGAGTTCTGCCTGGGAGTCACGTGCACCGTCGACGCAGTTTACATTCGATGCATCTAGATCGTCGACCAGGTTCTGATTGTAAACCTCAAAAGCTCGAGCGTATTTCAAATATTCCACATATCCCACATATTTCACCCCAGCTTATTAGCCTTCGCTTCTACTGCGAAGCACGTTGCTTTGCTTTGATCTCCAGATCTCCGCCTGTCGATCCGATCGTCTCCAGAGCTATCCAAAAATGCGGTTCTGTCGTCCCCGCTACTCCGGAAGTCAAGGACCGCTGACGCTGTCATCTACTAGTCTTCACGATCCTTCTATCACAGATTAACAGTCAATGGCCCAATGTCATTGAGTGTCGGGCATTTTCACATACACGGCGTAGTAACATTGGAACGTTTTCCTGGCTTTCTTGAAACAGCTCACTTTTACGAATTTAGCCACAGTGTTTACACCTTATTGACGCTACCATGACCGAACCATTGAACGCAATCTGCGAGAATATCAAGGAGTTGAAACTCATTGCTCGATAAAACAACATCACCTATTACCGACGCGTTGTAAGAACTCGCTCACGTGGTCCATCTGCTGTGGTACCTTGAACCAATGGCCCTCTTGCTCCGCTCCCGAATACTCTCTCGAGTCCACATCGTATCCCACCTGCGTCAGAATGGCAGCCGCTCTTCGCCCCAGCTCAATGTCCACATACGCATCGTCCACTCCATGGCCCATCAATACCGGGGTAGATGGGGTTGTTGGACCTCGGCGCAGCGATTCAAGCCGGGGAGCCATCATCATTTCGACAAAGCTATCGAAGATTAGAGTTTCTCCGTCCGAGCCCACTACCTCCACGCCCTTCAGCAAGGACGGTACCGTCCGCTCAATATTGCCACTAAACGGAATCCAGGTGCTACTCCCGAAGAAAGCTCCGAGATTCGTCGCAGTGTTCGGTTGGCAGAGTAGCGTCCACAACCCCACGGCCGCCCCCTGACTGATTCCGCCGAGAACAAGGTGTTTATGCTTTCCACCCAACTTGATGATTTCTTCGTTCAAAATCCCCTGGATACAGTCGACAGACTCTCTGATGCCATCCATCTGCAGTTTTTGCTTTGCCGTAATATCGCTCAATGAATAAGCCTCGAACCATGATGGCATGTACTCCTCGAATACAGGGCTCCAGGTTTCTTTCGACGACGGAAAGACCCAGCGCCAACCCGGGAGAACATCTTTCAACGATTTGCCGCCCGTGACGGTTGAAGACAGAAACTCTTCGGCGAACTCCTCAGCTCCACTGCCACGTCCATGAAGCACTACCGCCGTATGAGTATGGGGATGATCCGGGCGTGGGTGAAGCACGTGGCTTGGGCCGAAGTCTCGCGGCGATGATTCTGGTGTCGGTGCATCGACATGGGAGTCCATGTCGCTAGTGACATCGGTAGAGGAATGAGAATGTAGTAGCAGTGAAGACGGCAAAAGAGGCACAAATCCCGGCTCTAGACTGCAAAGCCCCGTGCGCTGCATATAATTGTTAGTCAGCTGCTTTCATTGCCTCTGAAAATCGTCAAAGCCGTTGAACCCCTTCGCCATGTCTCCCACCTCAGGTACCAATTTCGGATTCTAGCTTCTTGAAATCTACTAGTAGCTCGGCGCATATACAGCCTAGTAGTCGCTCACCTACACGCGGTGCCATAATCATTTCATCAACAAGAACAACCCCCAAGTCATTAAATAATTACTCTTGACCTGATTCTAGCGGGGCTGCCCCTTTTCCTTCGTTTTGAGGCTTTAAGTGTCACGTTGAGTTTGTAATTAAATCAGATAAAGTACTAAGGTACTTAGCTCAAGTGTGCAGGTACGCAGCTAGACCCCCTATGAGCCGTGACTTACAAGAGACTTGAACGGCATTGAACGGCACAGCAACAGTCAACAATTCATATTTTCAATCTACAAGTAAGGGGGGGATGCCAAATTGAGGAACACTATTCGAACACATCATACAACCCTCTTCTCATCCACGAATGGCTTCCCCAATAGTCTCATGGCTTCCCAAACAACCACATGAAGAAAGTACCCACTGCCAAGAATCCCTTGAGCAGTGAAAACTTGACGCCACTGCAATGGGCGATACTGATTCGCCAATGCGAAGAGCTCAGCGTCTTAAACGCCCGAGGCAAGCTAGCCTTGTCGTATGCCGTTACTGCATCCGCGAGAGATTCGGAGAGACACAGCTTTTCAGCCAGGTCCCAACCATCTTTGAGGGCTGTGTTGGCTCCGTTACCCGCGAAGGGACTAACAGCGTGATTGCTGTCCCCAATGAAGATGATCCCAGACGGCACATCGTTGTGGCTAAACGGCTGTTTATCCTTGGCGGGAATTATGAAAGCCGTAGTCGGGTCTGTCGCCTTCACAATTGTTGCGAATGGCTCCGCGATTTCCCCGTCGTGCCGCAGAGCCTCTTCAATCAAGCCCTGGACCTGGTTCTCCGAGAGCTCTTTTGGTACAGGTCGCGGCTCATCCTCGACAAGGCTCATCGCCCAGATGACAGTGTTTTCTTCCAGCGGGGAGAAAAAGCAGCTGTTGCCCTTTCCAGATATCAAAATTCCCCAGGATTCCTTGGCAGGTCCTGGAATCCCATCCGTGAACTTTGCAACTCCACCAATCTGCGTTGCGTGGGCATACTGGAGGACATCGTCTGGGCGGATGCTCTGCCGGATCTTGCTTTGAGCGCCATCAGCGGCGATGAGGATATCGCAAATTTTATCGGAAACCTCGGTCTTCTCGTTTTCAAGGATCGAGATCTCAACTTTTCCACTTTCAAGCACCTTCGCTGTTGTGCATTGAGCATCCCATCTCATGTCGATGCCCAAATCTTCAGCTGCGCCAACAAGTATTTCCCTCAGATCTCGTCGAGGAATTCGCAACAGCCCTGTTGGAAGCGAGCCGTATGGTTTGGATTTGATTGTGCGTAATTCAGTCCAATTGCCATCCCACATCTTGAACGACATCTCGTCCGTGCCGGGTGTTGCTTTCGCTATCGCTTGTTCGAGTAAACCAAGTTGCTGAAGTGCAACTAGACCACCATCGGCATCGACTCCATTCATAGATAATGAATATCCTTGCCTGGTGATACTTGGATATCTACTGTCACGATCGTAAACAGTAATATGGGGAGTAGCCTCTTGGATGGGCCATTGTTTCACAAGTGCGATGCTAAAAGCGAGTCCAGCGAGACCCCCTCCCGCCACAACGATGTGTTTGTCTTGCAAGAAATGTTTCGTCGGTGACACCATGTTCGATAGGGACCTCCGATGCGAAGGCGGGGATGCCTTTTCAAGATTTCCAATCCGAAATTGGTACAGGACAAGTATACTTATAGTTCCACATTAGTGTGTCTGGGCGATCCGTCGATCCTGTCGGATCCGTTCATAGGGCTGATGTGACCAAGCACTACCTTCTGGCGGAAAGGACAGGAGCTCACAGCAAGAGTAGCATGCAGAACTGACAGAGGGGAGGCATCTCTTCAGTGTGGCTGCGGCGTGTGACTGAAATGAGATGAAGTTGAAAGAGTACACGTCATGCTCCACGCAAGCTTTCGAATTTCGAACCACTTGGAGTTCACAACGAAAACCTAACGGCTTGAACGGCTAGAACTGATTGATGCACTAGTCCAGCCCTACGCGCGTCAAACACACAGCAAATGACACCAACCCAGTCAACTGCATTATCGAACGGCCTAGACTAGGGAGTTTCTCTTAAGGCGAATATTCAAATGACCAGACATTAGTAGCATGGAAAAGATACCGGGGTTCTATAGTAACAGGCAACAATAGGCAAAAAGCTCGAAGAGCGTAAGGTGTAGGGATTGATTTGAATGACACCAATTGTGCCGTAGTAGTTGGCATTCGTGACTTCTCACTGTCCATCTTATTTGGCTCATCTATTGACGCTTTCATTTGACCCTGATGATCAACTGGATTTGGAAGGCCACGAGAATCTCACGCCGCCAAGTTGCGCCCAAATCTCGTCCCAAAACTGACATTCGGAGAAGTCGAGTTTAGACGCCTTCATGCTGTCTTGGATATAGATTCCCTCGGTTTGTTGGGCGTCGAACTTGGGCCACGCTTTGCTGGAAGTGGACGGGTTTCCCTTCACAGCCATGGCAGTCCAGGCACTCGTCAATCCATAACTAAGTTCGCGCTCCGATGCCGTTGCATTGCATGTCCCATTTCCCCAAGGCTGATTGTCCAGATTGGCAAACACGAACGGCAACTCGGACGTGTGCGTCGCGCCAAAAAGACTGGCAAGCTGAGGACCCGGAAACGCCTGGCCATCGTTCCACAGCCACGGGCAACTAGGCGTGTGATTGAAGCGATATGCGTAGGCCGGCGTTCCTGCTGCGACTGCGGCGCGCAGTGCTCGGGATGAACTGCACTGATAGGTTGCGACGGTGACTATGTGAGAAATTGCGGCGAGAACGGCGTAGGTTGTCGAGCCTGAGCTGTTGAAGAGTGAAAGAGGGTATTGTTTGCCAATTGCAGGGCCAACAACACCAAATTGATCCAAGAAATACGTGTAGTTTGCTTCAGTGATCTGCCCAGTACCCAAAAAGAATGGAAGCACACTCAGTGCGCTGTCGGCAGCAGCTGGCATTATGTTAGTCGCGGGTAATTGACTCCATAGAACTTGCACTTACCCATGCCAGCAATGATCGGAACCTTTGATCCAACTTTTAGGGGATTTTGTTTGATGACTTTTCCATCTACGAAGGATGCGTCGAGGGTTGTCTTGTTTGGGAGATCGATACCGAAGGCGGATGAGAGTTCTCCGCCATTTTCCAAAGGGTTTAATAAGGCCGGGGTTTTCTTATAAGCCTCGACAAGCTCAACCGCGGATTTCGATTGCAAGCATTTCAACTATGTCACAGTTAGCAAAGACCTCGATTGATCTAGGGGACTCCGTACATCAATCTTCTTGCAATTCAGCGTCTGGGCGAAGCTTGCGCCTGTGTGCTGCACTATGGCGTAGTTGATCATTTCCTGACCACCGCCAGACTCCAGAATCACCCCAGAAACAAGAGATTTGATCTGGGGTAGAGTTGACACGACGAACGCATCATCTGCTCCAGAACTTTGACCGAACAGAACGGTTTTCGAGGGATCGCCTCCGAAGCTGTGGATGTTCGATCTGACCCATTCGAGAGCTGCGACGTAATCTTGAATTGCCATGTTGCCTTGGATGCCAGCACTGGCAAGCCCTAGGAACCCGAGAGGACCAAGTCGATACTGGAAGAGAACGATAATTGCATCCGTCGCTAAGTGGCAAGAGTCATATAGAGGGTATGACAACGAGCCTCCGTCGTTTCCTCCGCCATGAGCGAAAACCTTGACAGGCAGACCCCCATACGACGGGACATGGGCCGGCACGTAAACATCAAGATACAAACTGCGTTGCATTAGCATCTTGCTAGTCAATCGTAACCTCTGCAGAAGCTTTCTCACCAATCTTCAGAGGGCGTAGGGTCGTCAACATCGTATGTAGAAGGCCATTGAATACACGGATGCGGAGGTTTCGTAGCATCGAAGGTGCCTTTACCCAGAGAGCCTTTGAAGGGCTTGGGTGGCATAAACCTCAACTTTCCAATTGGAGGCTCGGCAAAGGGAATGCCCTGAAAGTGTACTGCTTCAGAGCTTGCGCACTCCGCTCCGCGAATGCGTCCCGCGGAGAGTTGAACGACTAAATCGGAATGGGCTGCAACTGCAACAGCAGCCAACAGCGCCAATAGTCCGGTTTTGTTGGCCATGGTGTAGGTTTCGTCGGCTTCGTGTCGACAGTAAGTAAAATTTGGCAAGAAGATATTGCCAATGGTTTCCTTCCCAGCCTCTACTTCTATAACACAGACTTCTATGAAATATAACTTGGCTCTGGATTACCTGCTCTTATACAGAAATGTCGTCGCAGGGATCATCAATTTATTACCGGAAATGCAAGTGACGTGTACGGAAGACGCAGCCGAAGCTGCTAAAGCGGGCTGTGCCGCGAAACTGGTGGATCATCGGCGTTGTTGGTCGCCGAAAGTCCATGTGCCTTGCCTTAACAGGGCAATTTGATTCGATTGCGAGTCTGAGCCACGCACTAGAATGGAGCTTGAATGGAGTTCAATGATCAATAAACCGGGATCTTTCAACCCATCGCAAGACTTTTCCCCTTCAGTACAAGAGAACAGGACGACCCTTACTTGCGGCCCGGCAAAAGAAAGGAAACTTCGAAGTGAATTAAGTGCTCAAAACTCTCGAAAACATTACTCATAAGTCGGTGAGGCGCTCTCTGCTTGTATAGCCAGTCAGGAGTAGACCTTAAATGCCTAATTACACAAGTAAGATAGCACATGGGAAGAATCTCTTCAAAGGCTTGCCGGAATCCATTATGTGAAAGTGTTTAGATTATAGGCACTATTTGCGCTGCTTCAAGGGATGCCTGATGTAGGTACACCCTTCGAATTCACCTCTTGCCCCTCAATACGTGTAACTGGAAGAGGCAGCTCCCAAACAGTTTCCAACGTCAGAGTTAGAGAAATTATAAATCCATTGAAATTAACAAGAGAAAAAGCAAGTTGACTTAGTAAGTTTCGAGCTATTAATATCATGTTTATAGGATTCCCGAACATAAGGGGCTATCCGATTTTTGTTAACAAAAGCTTCGAAGTCTTATTTGGCTCCGCAAGAGAAAACTGCAAGGGAAAAGAAGCGTCACTGCTTGCTAGATAATAAAAAAGCAAGTCCTGTATAGATAATCATACTCCTAGATCTAAAGAGACTTATATAACACGGAGAGTGAAAGAGTTAGATCGTTTGTCAGTACCGGGAAGTTGCAGCACGTACTGACATTATTTCGTTAATCAAATAAACGCCGGATCTTTTCATCGCATGACTTATATAACAGGGCAACGATGTACCTGAGCTAATCTTTCGATCGCCTTTTTTTCCTACCACTGCTCCTGTAATGGAATATGAACATGGCAAAATATAGCTTTCGAGTGCGCACGTGCTAGCACACGTGCGTCGTATGTCATCATGAATACGAAGTATCTCCGTAACCCTCTGCACTAAGAATACAAATCTTCGCTTTCCAATCTCTACTAGTCTTTGGCCCATCTCAGCTTCAATTGCTCCTCAAAACACCTCAACTTCGAAAACAACGCGACTGTTATCATGGGCGTGCGCACTCTGCAAGTCATCTTTGCGATTTCGTCTCTTCCCCTGCTTCTCGCTGGGTTACAAACCTTGTTCAGCCCATCAGTGGCTACCGAGCTGGGGACACCCTTTACGGGCACGCCTTTACCTGCACTACACGTTATTGGGTAAGCATGGAATCCCTGGTTACCAGTCTGCCATCTTTATCATTGTTCTTCACTTTTCGGATAGCTAAGGTAGCTAACGTAACTACCTTTGAAGACTTTCGTCACTCAGTCTCGGTATCACAGAGCTAGTTCTGGCTACTCAAGCGTCACACAACACTAAGAGCTGTGCTGGGGGCTTTGGTGCCTAGCAAGCTGCTAGCAGCAGTAATAATGTATAATGATGGATTTGTGGGTGTTTCCGTCTGGGAAGCATGCAGTGGAATATTCTACATGACGGCGTTAATGGCTAAGTGGTAATCAGAACCAATACTTGCGTGTAGCCAGGATCCATCACACCTCACTAGTCTAAGAATAAAGCAGCGCCGCATTCGTTCACATGCAGTTTCATTTATAAAAATGATCGTTTCGTGCAGTCCGGCTTGTTGAGGCTCAAGATAAATGCGGCGACTATCACAGTGTCAAAGCTGAAGTTGGTATACAGAATACGACGCTCCGAAGAAACTAAATGTCATGTGGAGAAATGGCATTGTAGAGCAGCTCACAACACGAGCTGCGTATTTCTAGACCGCCGAAAAAGCGGTGCGTAGTTCGCTCTACATGCAACGGGAAACAGTACTTGTGAGCCACTGGTGTTCCTCATGGTTGACCCATGCGCATTTCATCACAGCTAGTGAATATATTATATGGTCCTCAATTTAAGTGTGCCAATTCTACTAGTCCGCAGCAGCATGGTTCGCGTGTGACGTACTATTAAGCCAATCACACAATTCTAGGCCAAAGCATATGCTCAAACTATCAACGGCAGATATGCGGGAAGATGCAAGGGGACTAGCAGAAGCCAATACAACTGTGCCCTTTCGGAGCTGAACACCCTTGCAGCTTTCAGCCAGCCGTTGAACGCAATAACGGCAGATAGTTCAAGACATACGTAGTATGGGAAAGTTCAATCGGGCTTTACTTGAGTCAGCTGAAAGATGCCGGTGTCAATACCGACTCTTCCAACCCTATGAGATGGCCACAGCTGCATAAGATGGAGTATTGGGAGTTCTAGACCTTCTGCGAACGCATATCGATCACCCGCCGCTAAAACAGCGAACGATCGCCAATGGTAGCATGGGGACGTTTCTTTGCGAAGTACATATAAATATTGGGATGGGATGAGGGCTTTAACGGCACAAACCTAGAACAACGCCAGCCTTCGCACCCCAGGAGTCAGTGCAAACAGCAAACGTTTGCTTTCACCAATCCTTCCTGCTTTATCTCTGTTGTCTTCCGAGAAAATAATTGGCTTACATCTCAAGATACATACCCACCTGTCATCCATATCAATATGGCCGCATCGCACAACTCCAGCGGGTCTTACAAGTATCAATGGGCGCGATACGTCGCTCGCAAGACCTTGGAAGATGATTTGACAGCGGCAAAAGACCGCATTGCTGCCATCGAGACCGGCGCTTCTCTTCAGCTTGACGGAAAGGAGTCCATTGAGAAGCTGCTGAGGAAGACTCAACCATGGACAGGCCTAGGCTTCGTCCCACCGGAGCCAGGAAAGTTCAAGGTTGGCATTGTCGGTGCTGGTGTAGCCGGTCTCTTCACTGCCATGGTCTTCGATTGGCTTAATGAGAATCCTGAGCTCAAGGGCCAGGGTTTAGAGATTGACTACGACATCATTGAGGCTGCTGGGGAAGACAGACTGGGTGGCCGACTGTATACCCACAACTTCAGTGAGAAAGAACATGACTATTATGATGTTGGCGCTATGCGCTTCCCTAACAACTCTGTCATGAAGAGGTGAGTCTTTCTTAGCCGCGTCGATATTATACTTAGCTAAGAATGGCTTCTTTATATAGGACCTTTCAGTTGTTTGATTTCATCGGCCTAAAGAAAGAAAAGGGCGGGCTAATCCCGTACTACCTCGACGATATCAATAATGTTTGTCCCTCTTACTTCAACGATATCCACTGCACTGGCAATGTTTGGACCAAAGACGCCGACGACCCATATAAGATCAACGAGGGACTGCCAACGGACGGCAAAATTGATCCTGGGTGCGTTTGCCTCTATAGACCAACTGAAGAATACTGCTGACGACCGCTTAGTTTACTGAAGTGTAATCCGGCAACCCTCGTTTCCGATGCGTTGAAAGGACTTATCGAAAATACGAAAGCAAAGTTCGCAGCTTTGTGGGATGAGATAGATTCGGCTCCTACCAAATCAGGTCCGAAGGCAACAGAGCTGTGGAAACATCTCATGGAAGCGGACAACATGAGTGTTCGACAATTTCTTGCTTCGTGAGTTCAGCCGGTACACCTTCTAGCATAACATATGCTTATATCGTATAGGAAAGACAACGGGCCAAATATCCCAGAAGGTCCGCAGTACAACTTCAACACCATCGAGTGGTTGGAGACTGCTACTTTGTGAGTATGTACGCGATTACTCCATGCTCCCACTAACTCTTACCAGTGGTACCGGCTGGTACGATCAGTCACTAACCGAGTGCGTCCTCGAGGAGCTCGACTTCGCCACCCCTCCATATGTACCGGGCACGCCGTATGTGGATTGGTGGTGGTGCGTTGAAGGCGGCGCCCAGAAGATTGCCAAGATGATGGCAAAGAAAGTCAAGAAGCCGATCCAGCTCAACAGCCAAGTCCTGGCAATCAACGCCAACATCAAAGACCGCAAAGATCCTACGACATATGTGCCTATCACTCTCGATATCAACAAGACCAAGTCCGATACCAAGGAGGCGCCCCAAAGGCTAGAGGAGTACTTTGCCGTCTTCAACAGTACTACTCTGCCTGCGCTACAGCGTATGAACCTCAAAGACGCGGGTCTACTTTGGGGTACGAAGCAGGCTATTCGGGCTCTTGGGTATGGAGCTTCGTGCAAGGTTGCGATCAAATTCAATTCACCTTGGTGGCAGCTGGCGCCGTTTAACATCAATAATGGAGGTGTTTCACGTACAGATCTTCCACTTCGAGTGTGTGTCTATCCGTCTTACAACATCCCCGAGGCCGGTGATTGGAGTGCTACGGAGTCTTCTGTTCTTCTGTGCTCGTACACATGGGGACAAGATGCGCAACGGCTGGGGTCATTGATCCAGCCCAATACCCCAGAGGGAGAGGAGCAGCTCAAGTCAGTCTTGCTTCATGATCTTGCTTTATTGCACGCCAACGAGGAGTACCCGTACGACAAGCTTCTCAAGTTCCTTACAGAAGAACAATACAACACACATCACGCTTGGGACTGGTATAGAGATCAGAACATGTCCGGAGCCTTTGCCTATTATGGCCCGGGGCAATTCTCCAACATGTGGGAAGAGGTTCTCAAGCCCAATGCCTTTGGTCAACTGTATCTTGTCGGCGAGGCAGCATCTTCCCATCACGCATGGATTGTTGGCGCGCTCGAGAGCGTCATTCGCGCGGTCTATGTCATGTTCGAAGGCCTCAGTTCCAACGACCCCGGATACGAACCGTACCAGAAGGTCTTGGATCTTTTAAGCCAGGATCAGCCGCCCCAAGATGGCCCAGCTCTGCCCACCGGATTGCCGTTCTATCCTCTCCCCGAGGAGATGCCTCAGCGTCAATTCTATACCAAGCGAAATACTCCGCTAACCAACGATCCGACGGTCAAAGAGAAGCCTTTGACGTATCCTTCGGCTGTTGCTTCGATGAGCTTGATCGAAAGCTACTTTGAGCTGATTTACTCAGCAAAGCTTGCTTGAATAAGCAGTGCTATGGTGGATTCGGCAGTGAGGAATGATGAGAACAGTGGAAAGGGTGATGGCCGGGCAAAACCTCCCTATGAAGGCAATAATCAGAGGGTTTCCAGACCGGGCGGTTGGACAGCTTACAGAATGCAATCAGAGGCTTCAGGGACAAATTCATCTATCAGTCACTTTGAAATTGTTGAGTAAATGTGCTATTAGTATAGCGACCCGCAGAAAATAGTTGCCATATACGCCATTTGATCTCGAGACGCCCTTGTAGTGAGAACAGTTCACTCCCGCCATCTAATACTCCAATCTCCCTTGGCAAAACTTGACTCAACAACCTTGCCACCCATGACAGCTTCGCATTTTCTTATTTGCGGTTCCTGGGGTTTCTCTTCCTTCCCTCGTTTCTTCATTGCCATTTGACCAGAATCAGATTCCACAGCAACCCCAAAGGCCACAAGCCTTCTTGCAGCACACCGGACCGTCTCCCGCTGCCTGGCTCGACTCTGCCCTTGTTTCCTCTTCTCTTCCATCTCCTCTGTCTCGATGATTCTCTCTGATCGTCCTTTTTCCCCGCCGACGCTTCCATTGACCTCGGATACTGATTGAGGGGGTCGAACACGTGTCCCGCTTCGCACAGCCATACGAGCGAGAACATCGCCGTCAACATATGCTGCATTTCCAGCCGAGTCTCCGATATCTTTTGCTGAACCATCGGTGTTGTAAAGCGACGGGTGCGTCTCCTGGAACGAAATATCGCTGTGTTCATCTTCAGGTTGCGAGTTATCATCGATCTCCTGTTTACGATCTCCAAAAATGTATTTCTCCACCATATCGCAAGACACTAGCACTCTAGAATCGCCCTTATGTTTGGTCTTTCCAGCTTTTCCTTTCTCTGCGGCTAAACCCACCCGTTCGCTTTCTTTTGCCACATCTTCTTGCCCTGTCATGAAAAGCACAAATGCCTTTTCGATGTCCCGGTCACGTTTGTGTGGTCTGCTCGAGGCGCAGCGGCGGGAGCAATACTTGACAGGCATATCTCTGCTCTCTGAAGCTGACACTTTCCGAGAACCTATGACGCGACCACATGAGCGACAGTAGGGCGTCGATTCGCCTCCTGGGAGAAGATAATAAGGCGCCGGTGTAGCTTGGCTCTTCGAAGGCCGGGACCAACTGTCCATCCAACTCATCTTAGTAGATCGTGGTGGGATTCTGCCCTTTGGGTGGAGGAACGGATGTTGTGTAGAAAAGGAGGTTCGTATGTGAGAAGAAAGCCGCGCCTCCAAAGGCCAACAAAACGTGTGTCGCTTTGAGAGCCTTCGAAGCATTGATTTGATGAGAAGTGCGTGAACAACGAGTATGTGGTAAATCTCCCCGCGTTTGGAGGAGGACAGTGCATGATGATGTCATCGATTCATTGATATCCAATTGAGAGTTGTTTGCAATGACACATTGGTCCTGTGTTTAGGCCCTGATTCTAGGGTTGGCGTTGATTCATTCGTATCCCGTTCGACGTACACTGTAATCATATGTTTCAACTATGCACTGCTACTCATAATCCGAATATGTGTCAAACCTATCATTTACTTTCCCTCGAGAGTTTCCCTGGCATATCGCGTCCCCCAACGCAAGATTTCTTTATTTTTCACATACCAGAGCCAGATAGTCTACGTCATCCTCGGGTGCTCCCAAAAATCTGTCATGGTGTCCGGTCACAAAAATCTCGGACGGTCCGGCAATTGTGGGTCAATAGCGGGGGCTCGGAGGACGGACGGTGCATGCGTTGACCGGACGGTCGGACGGTCGGATGGCCGGAGTTCGGACGGTCTCTACGAACTAGCCGTGGTGGGAAATATGCGGCTTTGATCCTAGACGGAATACTTAGACGGCATGCCTAACATATTAACAAAAGGTGTAGCAATAAATTGCATCATCTCAGGGTTTTTCTATGCAAAAGCAGGTTCTCGATACTGCGCATTGTCCGTTATTAAGGAAACGAAGAGGTACAAACTAACGGCGGGAGACCTCGCGGCAAATAAAGCTCTTTTGATATATCAGACTTTGTGCGAAACCCAAGGCACGTCTATCGGGCTACCCGATAAAAGGTTCGACTGTCCGCTCTCCACCGTCCGGAATGATAAACATGACACGAGACGGACAGTAAGGCAAGTGGCGCAAATCATTCGCCGCCGAAAGATATATAACAGTACATCGACTGCTTTACACTTCTGTCGGATTACAGTCATTCCTCGTATCGCCCCGTCGTTCCTTGTTCAATTCTACATTCTTTTGACACACGTATCCTCACTTGGTCAGTACAGCAATTTGTACACAACAAGCATATGCCTCCCCGATTCTTCACACCCCGCCACAACCGTCACCAGGTTATCCTCGAGATGAAAGAACACCCGCAAGATGGCGAAGTTGTATCGGCTAAGACTCAGACGCGACCTACCGACGATGACTTTGTATACCCTAAAGGAATCAGACTGGCGCTGCTGATGACCTCGATTTTCATTGGCATGTTTCTTGTGGCCTTGGTACGTTTGTGATGCATCTGCAGTCTGTGGTATCATACGTTTACGAACTAATCTGTCTTTGCGTAGGATAAACTTATCATCACCACCGCATTGGCCCAGATCACCAACGACTTCAACTCGACGAACGATATTGGATGGTATGGAACCGCCTACCTACTTACCAACTGCGCATTTCTGTTGGTATTTGGGAAGATATACACGTTGATGAATGTCAAAGCCACATTTCTCACAGCCGTGACGCTGTTCGAGATCGGCTCGGCGATCTGCGGTGCAGCACCAAACTCCATCGCCTTCATCATAGGGAGAGCTGTGGCTGGTTTGGGAGCTGGAGGCATTCAATCTGGCGTGGTATGTTCCGACTTCATTTCTCTCAAGTTCCATCGCGCTCATGCACAGTATTCTAGATTGTCATTATCGTCTATGCCGTCCCGTTGGAGAATCGTCCTATGTACCAAGGCCTCTTCGGTGCCGTGTACGGCATCTCTTCGGTGCTCGGCCCACTCGTCGGAGGTGCCTTCACCACAAACGTCACCTGGAGATGGTGCTTTTACATCAATCTTCCTCTAGGAGGCGTGGTATTAATCTTTGTTTTCTTCTTGCTTAAAGCCCCCAATCCTGCCATGAGCACAAGCACGTTGAGGCAAAAGCTACAACAACTCAACGCCGAGGGCCTAGTTGCTCTCCTTCCCGGCGTGGTTTGTCTTTGTCTTGCTTTGCAATGGGGCGGCTTCACATACCAGGTAAGCGATACCTTCTTCAACACAATAATTGTGCGATCATTGATCGAGCTGACGAGTTTTAGTGGCATGATGGACGTATCGTTGCGTTGCTTGTAGTTGCCTTTGTGCTGCTGATTGCTTTCGTGTTCATACAAATATGGAGGCCAGAGCGAGCCACGGTACCACCACGCATCTTCGTCCAGCGCAGTATCTGCAGCGCCTTCTTTGTAAGCTGTTGCCTCGGCGCACACCAGACTATCGTTCGTAAGTGATTTCAACATAAAATTGCCGAGGACGAGCTATGAAATGCTGATATCAGAACGCAGTTTACTACCTCCCAGTTTGGTTCCAAGCTATCAAAGGCGACTCGGCCATCCAGAGCGGCATCCACCTCCTACCTCAGGTGATTGCCCTCGTCGTTGCGTCGGAATTTCGACAACTCGAGTAGGGTACTACACGCCCTTTTTAATATTCGGGATTTGTGTCACGGCAGTGGGCGTTGGTTTGCTCAACACCCTTCACATCGACACAACTGTTGGCCAATGGATCGGTTACCAGATCTTATACGGCTTTGGCTTCGGTGCTTGCGTTCAAGCACCTAATATGGCGGCGCAGACTGTTCTACCACGCGACGAAGTTTCAATCGGTGCTTCCCTCATGCTCTTCGGCCAGACCTTGTTCGGCGCCATCTTCGTTTCCATCGGCCAAAACGTCCTCGACGGTCAACTTGCGAAACGCCTAGGCGGCATTACAACCATCACACCACAGCAGATTGAAGATTCCGGAGCTACCGGTACCTTGGGTGTTATACCGACACAGTACCACGCTGCAGCTTTGGAAGCGTATAACAGCTCTCTGCGGGTATGCTTTCAGATTGCCCTCATCATGGCATGCGTCGCCATCCTCGGCGGCCTTGGTATGGAGTGGCGTAGCGTGAAGAAACAGCAACAGGATCCACATCCCACGAAGGGACCAGATGAGCAGAATGTTGAAGAAGGTAAGGAAACAAGCGACTTGACCGAGAAATGATAGAAAGCAGTCTCTGTTCAACAGCCCCTCTACTTGTAGATTGTAATTAGAAAAAGGAAGGGTTATTAGAAGAGACGTTTTACACGTTTCCGTTAACGCATTATATTTACTTTCGCTGTATGTCATCGCAAGATTGATAGTCCAATCTTTGATAGAATAGATTCAAGATATCGCACATATGTCGGGTATGTAGATTACACCGAGTACGACGTTGAGAATAGTTCTGAAGCGTAGAAATTGTGTGTGTGCCTAAAGCCTTAGGGTGATTGCGAGTGGCACTATATGAATAAGCCTAAACTCAGGCCTAAAAATACCCGTGGGTACCTGTGGGTAAACCTGTAAATTTAACCCTTAGGTAATCTTAGCTTTATAAAATACCTATAGATATTTGTAGGTATTTTAAATACTTATAGATATCTATAAGTAATTTATAAAGCTATTCTTATAATAATAAATACCTATAAGTAAATTTAAAATAAAATATAAGTATATTTTATATACTCTTCTACTTTTATATAATCTTAATATAAGTAAGAATTTTATTTAAAGGTCTTTCTTTAAAACCTTTTTAATATATTTAAAAAAGCTTATTAAAGATTTAAAAGCTAATTATCTCTTTTCTAAAAAGTAGAATAGGTAGATAAGATAGTTAAGTTCTTTACCTTAATTTTACCTCTATAACTTATTAATAAATTACTAAAAGAGTAATAATAAGAATAGTATAATAAGCTAGTATAAAAGCTATTATTTAATAGTATAAATAGCTCTGCTTTCTTTTTTTTTAAAAATATTAGATTTCTTTTAATTATTAGATATAAGTAATTAATATTATATATTATTTATTAGTATTAATAAGTAGAATAATAGGCAATTTATAAATATTTATAAGAGGCTAAGTCTTACTTATCTCTAAGATATTATATAGTTCCTTAAAAGTATTAATTATAGCCTCTTTTAATCCTTTAGCTATAGGGTTAGTATTTATTAATATAATAGTAATATATCTTTCTCTAGTATTTATCTTATTTTAAGTAATTAATAGAAAAAGCTTTAGAATTATAATAAAAATAAAAGGTTAAGTAAAATAAATAGTAACTTTAATTAATTTATAAGACTAAAGCTTAAAGAGTTAAGCTTTTAAAGTTATATGAGAGCGGGGTTCTTATAGATCTTATTATTAATTTGCTATATATATATAGAAGACACTGCATAAACTTAGGCGCATATAATAATACAGGTGACTATAGGCCACTAGGTTTTCCCTATTATAATAGCTTCCACCCCTTACCTAACCTAATCTTAACTTCTTAATAAAGAAATATATAAAGAAAATATAAATTCTTATTAAATAATTCTTTCTAAAACTATAAGTAAATAATACCTAACTTTTACTTATTTTTAATATAAAAAAGATATAAAACTAAGGCAGAACTAATAAGCTTTTACTATTTCTTAAAGTAATAAGTAGAGAGATTTTTAAAGCTCTTAATAAAATATAATTATAAAAAGCTTTAAAATTAAATAGTATTTTTATAGGTTTTTTAAAAATATATATATAGCTATTTTAAGAGATATTATATTATATTATAAAAATAAGCTTTAAACTTAGGTATTTCCTAAAGCACTTTTATACTATTATTATAATAATTATTCTAAAGATTAGTAAATTATTAAAGATTTAAAGAATTATAAAGAGCTAATAATTAATATTACTTCTTAGTATAATAAGTAAGATTATTAAAATTATAATTAGAAAATATATCTTAGTTATAATAAAGATAGTAAGTATCTTATTAAAAGAGTAAATAGGAAATTAAATTTAGAGATTAATAAAACTAATATTTATAATTATAGTTAAAATAATATATATAATATAATTCTAATATAGTATTATATTACTATTCTAGCTAGACTTTATAAGAGCCTTTAATATAATTAACTATAAGTAACTAGTTATAATACTTTATATAATAGGATTCTTTTTATAGATATTATAATAAGTCTAAAGCTTTCTTAATATATATATAATATGCCTCTAATTTAATAATATTATCTCCTTTTTATTTAAGATTAATATAAGTATTTTATAAGAATCCTTATTCTCTTTAATTCTATTTATTATCTTTATTATAAACTTTTATATATAGCTAAATAAAGCTTAAGATATCTTAATAATTAGATTTATTAATAATATAAACTTACTAATCTTTAGTTATAATATAAGAGAGATATAAAAGTAATTAGAAATTAGATAGAATATTTGCAAGAAATAAATAAAAGAAAATAAGATAATATTTAAACTATTTAAAGTAAAGCTTATATACTTTATAAAAAAAAAGGCTATTAGACTTAATAAGTATATAACTTAGACCTAATATAGTAATACTAATTATTATATATAGGTTCTTAAGCCTTTAAATATATTAAAAACTCTAATAAAGTCTATATATTAATAAGCTTAAAAAGAAACTTAAGAGATAAAGGCAGGC